>SKCR01035368.1:0-175419 GCA_019454045.1 Zanthoxylum bungeanum | reverse complement strand
CAATTTCCGTTGTCACATAGTTAATATGTACAAAAACACCATGTCTTTAACAAATAGTGATGCTATGGGTCGTAATTGTCCAACATATATATATATATATATAATCATAAATCAACATTCAAGCACTCATCGCATGGGTTACTTACCTGGCTTCGCAATCACTCCGGGGGTCTAGTCACATTTGTCAAAAAAATGGCGAAATGCCATTAGAATGACAACTTACGGAGTTCTCAACTAAACTACGACCAAATCCCGGCTTTACAGGAACAACCAAATCAAGTCCGTCTTTAATACTTTCAGTTTCAATGGTCTTAAATCATCATTATAAATTAATACTTGCCACTAGTTAACATGAACTCTCGGTTTAAGCATTTTTGAAAAATTATCCGAAAATGTTTCCACAAACGCTACGAAAGGGTTCCGAACCCTCCGAACCAATTCAGATTTATACAAACATGTTCGTAATATCATATATAACTCATAACTATAGTTAAAATCAAAACACATCATTACATGCAAAAAAAACCCATTTTTACCGAAACTTACATATTCTATCGGATCGATGAAACCCGTTTTATTTTCACTCGGATTCTACCAAATGTACATATTCAATATACTAATACTCAATCAATTCCATTTATATCATTACGCTACGATACGAAGCTACTGGATACATCCGAACATTTAACAACAAACTTGAAATTAGCGGATTTTTATCGAGAGGACTTACCAAGATTTCGAGGTCATATACGGACTCCAAACGATCCCACGAAAGCGCTGGAATTGACGAAATTTCGATCGGAGTTACTGTTCACTGTGGGTCACTATTCATCCAAATCTTACTCTCTAGTTTCGCCTGCAACCGTGCACGGAACGGAAAATATATCACCGCCAACTTGTAGTACTCTCTGAGAGCTTCGATTTGGTAAGTGGCTCGGGATGTGAAATGAAGGGACGGGCCGATCGCGCTTATCTTCTCTCATTTGCGCAGTTGCCGGCGTCTTGGGGGCTACTGTCGACCACCACAAAGTGGAGGGGTGGCCGGTCGCGCCGGCTTGCCAAAAGAGTTGGGGACGGGGGGGGTCAAGTTTGTGTTTTTTGAGAGTTTGCCATTTCTGCAATAAGCACAAACAATGGGTATTTATAAAGAAATTTCTGGAATTTACATTCGGGACCCCGGAAAATAACAATGAGGCCCATGGCATGGAACTTTCTAGAAAATTCGTATTTGTGAAGCACTTCTTATGAAAATTTCGAAAAGTGTTCAACATGAAAGTTGTTTGTCTCGGAAAATTGAGTCTGATGGTTCAAAAATCAACTCAATCAGAGTTCGTTTGCTATCTTTATAGCTGAAACAAGAAATATTTATGCGTATAACGATAAAATCAGAAATCGCGTAATCGGTTCTCGAAATCATGCGTTTTCCAACGTGATGAAACTTCACTTTAAAATATTCCCACATATTTTCCAACACATGAAGTCTAATTTTCGAATACCATCCATTTCCAAATCTTTCACTTTAATTCAAAAAATTTCCCGTATTGTTCCGAAAATCCGGGATATTACAAGCCATCCTCACAAGTGTCCTGGAAAAAGTCTTAAAAGATTAGGATCTATGGTTATTATGATATCGTCATGCTGAGCACGCTGTTTGTATTTATTACACGGAGCCCTTGAGTGTTGAGTTTGAGCTTGATATGTTGTGTGTAGGTCTAAGGTCATTTTTATATATTGTTTTATTACATATTTAGTTTTGATGCGGACTGTGATCCAGATTGTCAAGTTTTAGGATACACTATGTCTGTTTTTCTGTAAATTTGGAGGCTTATGAAAATGAGTTAATCATTTCCCTGCTAGTATCATCCTGCCTCTGACAGAGTGTTACAATGTGACATCATGGCTAAGGGTTAAATTTTTTTTAATTAGTTATTAATTTATTGAATGCTATTCTCGTTTTCGATATCTACCATCGCATTGCAAGAAATCAAATAATTCAAAATTTGTATTAAAAAAAAAATTGAAAAAAAAAATAAGTTGAAATAATCCCAAAATATGATGACACATGTGATAGTAAATTTTCTTGTGAGTTTGACAATGTCCTCCAATAAATGTGAAGGTTTTAAGCATCAGTGGTGTGTTTGGTATGTTATCAATATTGTTGTATATATTAACTCAATAAAGTATTTTATACACAGTATTGTAATGCAAAAGCTCCACACATTATATAAAACTAAAAAATAAATTCTAAGATAAATTCTAAATTGTACCGAAAGTACTAACTATCAATTAGAAAATTTTGAATTCCAATTGAGATTTAAGATTTTATATCGTTCGGTATAAGATTCAGAATTCCGTATTATTTAGTATGAGTTTTGAGGTGATTTTCGTTCCGAATAAAAAATCGGATTGCTCCAAATCTTATCATTTTGACTAAAAATTCGTAAATCTTGATTAAAATATGGGACAAAAAATTCTTCCAATTCCTAATCCGATACGGTATTCATCCAATCCCAAAATTGGGATGAAATTTAGATTGATAAATTTTGGTCTGTTTGGACAGATTACCATTCTATTTTCAATTCTTAGATGTGTGGACCTTTTTCTAGGATGATGTAATAATGAAAATGATGTTTAATGCAAGAGATACAGAGGATAAAAGCAATAGATTGTTGGAATTATATGAAGAACTAGGAATAACACATCTTTAAGGGTGTTATGTTTCGAAATTGTTTTTATTTATTTATTTTAATTTTTGTAGAAAAGTAAAGGGAAATGAAGTTAAACTATTTTTGCAAATTGGCCAAACATTTTGGATATTTTTGTAAATTTTCCTAACTTATATTGCATATTTATCTTGGAATGAAATGTTATTATGAATCTTTAATTATTTTTTGTGGATGTATGCACACATTTGTCCTTCTTTTTACTAAATTCGGGGTGAATAAAGTTTAAAATACTTTTTTTTAACACTTATCTTTTTCGAGATTCGAATTCGAATAATTAATCAAATAAAATTGTTTAAAAATACTAGATGAACCCATAGAATCATATATATGCACTCTCTTAAAATCAAAATAAGTCGTCTTTATTTAAAGAATTGTTTGTTTGAAATTCTTTTAAAACATCAACGTCTGCACTAAAATTTTCATTGCTATATATTAGAACACTGTCATATTTTTTTTTTAATTATTTATTTTAATTCAACTCAATCTAACTACTCATACAAATGTGATGTTTTGATATCGATGTTTATCTTAAATTTATATGCATGCCAAAGATTTGAAAAGTAATATGCTACGTGAGATAATATTAAAATCTATGGTTGGTTACTGTTAGGGTTGATGTTCGGAGCGTCAATCCAGATGATATTTATGTCCGATTTATGAATACGAATAGTTCATTTTTTTTCCATAATATTACGTATTTATGGTAACACATCTTGTCTTTTATATATATTCGATCTAATTTGATTAGATTGAAATTAAATCTGGTTTAGTAATACGTTATATTAGAGTAAGACCTGAGGATTTACAACATAGTGAACATTTATAACATAGGTTGTAATTGACATTGGGAAGAGTAACTATAAGTTGAATATTCTCAAATAAAATTTCGGGTCAAGATTTACTGACACGGGTCGGTTAGTAAAATCCGTCGAGACCAGTACATGTCGTATATCGGAACTTGGTTCTATTGTTTATCTTAGTGAATCATGAGTCTTCGGAGACTCGTATAGACATGTAGGTGTTTATTCGATAAACACTGAATGACTCACCGAAGATTTCTTAATAGATAGTACACCAAAGTCAATATGAATCTCTCAAGTAGAGTACATAGTGGTCTTTATACTTGAGATACTACAGTGGATATATGAGTTATCTTCGACACTTTGATGACAGTCATGTCACCGACCTATTTAGGTCAGACCTCCGCATGTTCGTTGGGTGTGGACTGATGCTCATGATATCTGGTATGTATCAGAGAGGATATGTCAGTCTTGTGTACAGGGATAGGTATACTGCGCATGTTTGCGATATAGTAAATCCATGGCTGTGGTATACTGTAGAAGTGAGTTTCGAGTGTTATTTAGAGATCGTAAATTTATAAGTCGACTATATTATACTTAAGGATTCGACGTTCTCATCTATATCCCCGGTATAATATGGATAGCCTGTGACGAAAGGATTATATGTATGCGATGATCTCGACTTGCATACTTCACTGAGATTATCTGTAGTCGTCATAATTTAGGAGTGGGTGAATTATGGAAACATAATTGGATTCCATGACGGATAAACCTAAACTTATAGAGTCTCACAATATGAAGTGTACCCATTGAGCACTTGGGCAACGTATTATGAATAATACTGAGCATTCATAATATTTTATCGGATTAAGTCAGTTAATTCGAGTCATTTAATCGGTAAACAAAAACACACATGTTGGGGTATTTTGGTTATTTTTAATGTGTATTTTTATTTGATATATAATTTGATTAGATACACATTAATTGACAAATGGTAGCTTCATATTTGTAAAGTTGGTAATGATTGATTCAATTTATGAATTGAATTATTATTATTATTATTATTATAATTTACACATGTGTAAAGTGTTGGCTAATTATTTAATATACATTATTTGTAATATTGGCAAATAATTTGTCATGTGTCACACCTTTTTATCCCCAATGGGCGTGGCTTGGTGGTGTATGGCTCAGGATCTCACTTTGAGGTCTTGGATTCGAATTCAGGGAGTGCATTTCTTGTAAGATCCTGGGACAGTCGGGGGTTTTACCTGCTCCGCTTAAACTCAGAATGGGTGGTTTGACAGTGGGGTTTCCAATGATTTCAAAAACAAATGTCACACCTTTTTGTTAGGGTTGGTGCTCGGAGTGCCAATCCGGATCATATTTATGTTCGATTCATAAATATGAGCAATTCTATTTTCCATAATATTACTATTTTAAAGGTAGAACCCTTGTCTTTTATACACATATTCGATCTAATTACGATTGGATATTCAGTTACGATTAGATCGAAACTAAATCTGGTTTAGTGATACGTGTATATTAGACAAAGACCATAGGATTTACAATGTAGTGCGCAGTTACAACGTAGGTTGTAATTGATATTGGGAAGCACGCTATAAGATGTATATCCTTAAATAATGTTCCTGGTCAAGATTTACTAACACAGGTCGGTTACTAAAATCCGCTGAGACCAGTACATGTCGTATATCGTGACTTGGTCCGATGGTTTATCCCAATGAACCATGAGTCTCAGGAGACTCGTATAGGTATGTAGGTGTTTATTTGATAAGACACTGAATGACTCACTGAAGATTTCCTAATAGATGGTACACCAACATCAATAGGAATCGTCTCGAGTTGAGCGAGCATAGTGGTCATTTGACTTGAGATACCACAGTGGGATATATAAGTCATCCTCCACACTTTGATGGCAGTCACGTCACCGATCTATTCATGATCAGACCTCCGTCTAGGTGTGGAATGATGCTCGTGATATCTAGTGCGTATCAAGATATGATCCGTCAGTCCTGTGTACAGGGCATAGGCATCCTTACGTGTTTACGATCTAGTAAATCCATGGTCATGGTATAACTTCGGAAATCAGTTCCGAGTGTTATTTAGAGATCGTATATTGAAAGTCGACTATATTATACCGAACGGGTTTGACATTTTTTATCTATACCCCATATATATATATGGATAGCCTGTGACTGAGGGATTATACGTATGCAATGACCTCGACTTGCATAGTTTAGCGAGATTATCTGTGGTCGTCATAATTCATGAGTTGGTGAATTATGGATACGAAATTGGATTTAGCGAAGGATAAACCTAAACTTATAGAGTCCCACAGTATGAAGTGTACTCGTTGAGCACTTGGGCAACGCGATATGAATAATACGAATTATTCATAATATTTCACCGGATTAAATGAGTTAATTCGAATTGTTTAATCGGTTAAACGATAACACATGCATTAGGGGATTTTGGCCAATCGTAATTATTGTGTATTTATATTTGATACATAATACGATTAAATACACATTAATTATTCGTCAAATGAGATTTTGACACATGCCATAAATATATGTAATTTTTATTTATTGTAAATAAAAATACATATATAATAATAATAATTATATTAATTGATTATTTTGATATTTAATTGTTAAATATTTGAATAACTAATTAATTAAACTTTTCATAAATGTTATGAAATTTGTCCAATTATTATTTGTACACATGGCAAGAATTTATTAAGCTTAAATGTTCAAATGTGATTTACTAACATTAAAACTTACATTATTTAATTTGATTAAATTTTCTAAAATCCACAAATTACCCCTAGATTCGGTCATGAGGTAAATAAAAGAAAATTTGTTTTCTTTTCTTTCCAACTTATCACCATAGCCGAAACACACAAAGAAATGGGTCTCAAAATTTTGTTTGAAGAATTGAAGGAAAATTAAAGAGAAAAGCTTAGGAAACAAGAGATTAGAGGTAATCTACTTTAACCTTAAGCTTGAAAATTTAGTTTCTTACTTCTTGATGATTTATAAAGGTTCTAGGGTTCTTTCAATTCTAAAAAATTGGGGCTTTTGGTTGTGGATGATGAATTGGAAGCTTATGATGCATGTGTGAAGTGATTTGGTAATATTATTGTAATATTTGTCCAAATTGTTCATTTGATGATTTGTTGACATTCTAGAGTGTTATGAACACTCTTGTAATGCCTAGAATTGTTCTTGACTGATTCATATGTGGTGACTTGATTTGGTGTTGTGATTAAATGATTTAATCTTGAAAAAATGGATCAAAGCATGAAATTGGGCAAATTCGGCTTCTGGATCAGATCTGGAATTGTTCTGATTTTGTTGATGAAAAATGTGTTTTGTGAACGTTTTGGATATGTTTTGGGAGTTGGAACAATTACCGGAAAGTATTTCGGAGTTGAAATAAGCGGAAAACGGCGAAAAATGGAGTTACCATGTGACTTTTGAGCCAACTGGGTGACGGTGTCCAAACAGTAAATTTTTCACTGTTCGAGCAGTACATGAACTACCCTAACACTATTGGGGCTGACATGGGCAGTCCCCATAAGTGTCGGGTAGTCAGTTCGGTCAAAAACGTGTTTTAGGCCATTTTGCGGAAAAATATTTTTCGTAAAAGTTTCGCGACGTTTCATATATATTTTTGTCGTTATTTGATATTGAATAAATAGGTTTAGGTGAAATATGAATGAATTATTCATATTGGATATTGAATAATTCATCGGTAATTTAAAAAAAAAATTACGATTTCGCCCGAACCGCAATTCTGCAGCGCCCATCTCCTGAAAACCCCAACAAAAATGGTATCAGAGCAGGTCTGATGCTTCATCTATTATATTATTCATGCTTGATATTTGATATTTAATCCAATTTTAATGTTCACACATGCATATAATCTATATATGTTTCTTGATTTTTCGATTCTACGATAACGGAAATGTAACGGAAATTTAATTGTTAAATTAAGTTGTGTTTTCTATAGGTAGAATTGAATTGTTTAGAAAATGATTTAGATTAAAATTCTACATTTGATGTAGAGTATAGCTTCTTGAGGAAAATCTCCGCTTAAAATAATGTTGTAATTTGACGTGTATTGGATACATATTTCTTGGTCTGTCTTGTCAGTACAGTTTATGAGTATATTTATATAACTGCATCTGAGATCGTGCCAAAGCAGTGATGGTGTAGGTTATGGGATTTTATCCATACCGGTTGTATATTGATACTAGACAAATTCAAGTGAAAGTGGAAATCATGAACGTGCCAAAGTTGTCAGGACTACATTAGTAGCTTGAGTTTGTAATTGACAAGTGAAGCCTTAATACACCTCCTTGTGAACGTGCCAAAGTGATGAGCGGAAAATATATCAATATTTACCGCCCCTTTTACTTAGTATTTTGTTTAGTTTCTCGGGTTTGATGAACGTTTTGATGTGTTTTAGTTTATTTTGCAGATAAAATAATATTGGGACTCAATGAAATCATTTAGGACGAAATGTGGGTCAAATAAGGGCAAAAATTAGACTTGACATATTAATTTTGGAGATTGGAAACTTGAAAGGGCGTTCAAACGAAGTGCAGTTTCGGAAATTCCAATTTAGCGCAATTGTCGTAAGTTGGGCATTACTTTTTACTCTGATATCGGATTAAGCTGATTCAAGTTCCAATTTATAGAAGACTTAATGATCTACAACTTTGAAGAACAAAATAATTTCGAATTCGGAAGATTTCATGACCGAAATTGATGAAACATCCGTAAGTTTGTTATGTATAATTATTAAAGTTATTTTCAAAGCAAATAAATAAAAAAAAATAAAAATAGTCAAACTCCCACCAAACTTGATAGCAATTAGTGGAGAAATTAGTGGAGCAATTAATAATGGATTTGGTGGAGCAATTAGTGGACCAATTAGTAGAGCAATTAATAATGGATTTGGTGGATGATTTGATGGAGGCAAAATTTTGACTATAAATACCAAGCCATTTCATTTGCAAATTCATACTTTCTTCTTTGAAATTCCTTAAGAATAACTAAGAAGATTGTATCTTATTTGTTTATTTACAGTTTTCAGTAATTAATTTCCGCTTTCGCACTTTCTTTTCTTTAGTTTTCAGTTTCTACTTTCCGTAATTTACTTTTATGCACAGTACTTTTCTTTCTTTACTTTTTCAGTTTTTACTTTTCAAGCAATGAGAATGTAACTCCCCCTTACTGGGGTGAAAGGTAACGCTTTTATTATTGCTATTTAGATTAATCTCCCATAATTATAATATAATAACTATTTAAAATCTGACTTAACGAGGATACCGCCATATTGGTCGGTTGATAATTATTTATAAATTAGTTTTAACCTGACTAAGCATGGATACCGCTTGGTTGGTCGGTTGGTAATTAATTATTAATTTGACTTAATCAGGATACTGCCTATATGGCTGGTTGGTAATTATCACGTAAAGTTATTATATTATATTAAGGGAGATATCTAAAATAGTAGTAATAAAAGTGGATCCTCTAACCCAACATTTTCTTTTATTGTACTTTTACTTTTTTTACTTTCAGCAATTTACTTTTCAGCAATTTACCTTTCAGCATTTACTTTCTAGTAATTTAATTTCCAGTATTTACTTTATGTCTTTTCTTTTATTTAAGTTTTTACTACCCATAAATATGTGTCGTAACTAAGCCAGTTATCTGGGGTTGTGATGAAATCCAATATCACCAGTTTATAAGGGGTTAAATTACAGTTTGGGTAATATAAAGGTTTATTTATTGAGCCTTACTCTTAATGCTTCTTGTTAACTGGCCATTAATAAGATTGATTCGGTAAACTTGAAATGAACTTGGAAAATGGATTTTAGGTTTAAACCCTAAACTCAATAGCCCACGATCTTCATTGAGGATAGATAACCCTTTAATAGATTCCTTACATGATAAGAATATACCTGTCGGGGGTTGCCATAATTGGAACTTAATCTTAATGAATTCAGATAACTTGGTTGACATAGGAATATGATTAATTAAGTTACACTGGGTATTTGTATTTACCATCGGAAGAGGATTTTGCATAATTTCGTGTTCTAGGTTAATAAACTGATATATTACACAAACGTAAAATAACCATTTCATCTTTTAAAAAGATATTGGAAAGATTCACAACCCTGGATAGTTTAATAATATTGAATTTTCCTCAATTTCCTTTTACACAATTTTATTTTCTGTTTTACGTTTAAAGTCACCTCCCAATCAAACAATCAATCCATTAGATACTTGTAAAAATTGGCTTCATTAATTAATAGCTTAGGTTTTAAGTCCTCGTGGGATCGATACTTTTTATACTACTTGAACGATACGTGCGCTTGCGTTATACTCGTGTGATTACGCCGATCAAGTTTTTGGCGCCCTTGTTGGGGACTTATTTATCTTTCACTATTAGTTTTGAGGTTAGATACCTTTACTTGTATCTAATTTATTTTTACTTATTGTTTTTATTTTCTTGTGTTTTAGGTTCTCAGACACTACATGAGACGAACCAGAAGCTTTGGAAATCCGACCGCTTGACCCAAAGATTGAAAGAACCATCAGACAATTGAGAAGGGAAAAACGAGAAGGCTAAGAAGCACTGATCAACTTGGAACCTGAACCTTTAGAGGTTGCACCACCAATTCCCATTCGAGACAGAACCATTCCAGTGGTTGACAGACTCATTTCTTGTATTGTACTTCCTCCCTTACCAGAAAATACGTGTGACATCAAAACATGCATTCAGATTATTCATCAGTCAGTTCAGTTTGGGGGGAATGCAACTGAAGATCCTAATGGCCACATCAGTAACTTCCTGAAAGTTTGTGGCATTTTCAATTACAACAGAGCATCAGAAGAAGTAATGAGACTGCGAGTTTTTCCATATTCCTTGAAAGACAGAGTAAAATCTTGGCTACATTCACTACCAGCAGGTTCCATTACAACTTGGAACACTTTAGCCACCAAATTCCTTGCAAAATATTTTCCACCAGCTAGAACAGCAAAACTGAGGAATGACATCACATCTTTTATACAACTTGATTCGGAAACTCTCTACGAAGCTTGGGAAAGGTACAAAGATTTGCTCCGGAAATGTCCTCACCATGAGATTCTAAAATGGCTTCAAGTCCAAACTTTCTATAATGGACTTTTTGGACTGATGAGAACCACAATTGATGCTGCTGCTGGAGGAGCTTTAATGGAAAAATGAGAAGATCAAGCCTGTGACCTAATCGAAGAAATGGCCAATAATAATTCCTTGTGGCCAACAGAAATGAGCATGATCCAAAGAATTACAGGAATTTATGAAGTTGGAGCCAATACAGCAGTCAGTGCTAAGCTTGATCAGATATGCAAATTCATGGAGACTCTCAGCATGCAAAGCAATATTGGATCCACAAGTTCACCATATGGAGGAGCACCAGAACCAGTTCAACAAGAAGAGATGGTGAACTATGTCAACAATTTCAACAGATAGGGGAATGTCAACAATTTCAACAGATAGGGGAACAATCCATATTCTAACACCTACAACCCAAGGTGGGGGAAGCATCTCAATTTTTCATGGAACAACAATTCAGGGCAAAAGAAAAATCCACCACCTGGATTCCAGCAGCAGAACAAAGGCCAAAAATATGAAAAAGAACCAGAAATGAAATAATGGTTTGCAGAGATGTTCAAAAAGCAAGAAGCAAAATACGATGCCATGTTTCAAGCCCAAACAGCATTCAATCAAGGTCAATCTACTTCCATTAAAGCACTGGAGAATCAAATTGGACAACTGGCCAATGCTCAGAGTTATAGACCGCCAGGAAATCTTCCCAACAACACAGAACCAAATCCAAGAAACTGAGGGAAGGAACAATGTAAAGCAATGACTTTGAAAAGCGGTACTGAAATCAACAAAGATGTTGGAATCAAAGCATCCATTGAAGAAGTTCCAAAAGAAGCAGAGCAACAGATGGAGGAAAAAGAAGCAAAGGAAAAAGATCAAATCAATCCACCTCTACCTTTTCCACAGCGTCTTCACAAAAACAAACTAGACAAGCAGTTTGCTCGTTTCTTGGAGTTTTTCAAAAAGCTGCATATCAACATCCCATTTGCAGAAGCCTTGAAAGAAATGCCCAATTATGTTAAATTCATGAAAGATTTCTTTCACGAAAATGAAGATTGGGAGATTACGAGACTGTAGCATTGACGGAAGAATACAGCGCCATCATTCAGAGGAAACTTCCCCCAAAGTTGAAAGATCCTGACAGTTTTACTGTACCATGCACCGTTGGAGAACATTATATCGGTAAGGCTTTATGTGATTTGGGTGCAAGTGTTAATTTAATGTCTTTTTCTATTTACAGGAAACTACAAATTGGAGAAGCAATGCCTACCTCAGTCTCTCTGCAACTTGCTGATCGAAAGCTTGCATTTCCGAGAGGTGTAGTTGAAGATGTGCTGGTCAAAGTTGATAAACTCATTCTCCCAGCATATTTTATTATCCTTGACATGGAAGAAGACAAATATGTACCTATCATCCTTAGGAGACCATTCTTGGCTACAGGTCGAACTGTGATTGATGTACAAAAATGAGAACTAACCATGAAAGTTCAGGACCAAGAAGTTACTTTCAATGTTTTCAAAGCCATGAAATTCCCGAGCGATGAAAAGGAAGAAGAATGTTTCAGAATTGATGTTGTTGATAATATCATCCAGGATACTGATACAATTCCTACGGACAAACTTGAAGCTTGCATCACCAACATGACTGATAGCGAGCTAGATGCTGAAATTCTAGAATGTATCAACTATCTTGACAAGTCATTCCGATTCAAATCGACACCACCAGTAGAAAGTCTGGAACTTCTGAAGAAAGATCAAATCAAGCCCTCAATTGAAGAACCACCACAGCTGGAGCTGAAGTTACTGCCGAGCCATCTCAGGTTATGCATTTCTTGGAAACTCTTCTGAATTACCTGTGATTATTTCTTCTTCGTTAACATTGGAGCAGGAAGAAAAGTTGCTGAGAGTATTACTGGAACACAAGAAAGCCATTGGCTGGACTATAGCAGACATTCGAGGCATTAGTCTATCATTTTGCATGCATAAGATTATGATGAATGATGAGTACAAACCCATAGTGGAGCATCAACGGAGAATCAATCCAATCATGAAGGAGGTCGTGAAGAAAGAAATCATCAAATGGTTGGATGTTGGCATCATTTACCCTATCTCAGATAGCACCTGGGTGAGTCATATGCAGTGTGTACCAAAGAAAGGAGGAATTACTGTAGTCACAAATGAAAAGAACGAGCTGATTCCAACAAGAACAATGACTGGATGGAGAGTATGCATGGACTATAGAAAACTGAATAAAGCAACGAGGAAGTACCATTTTCCGCTGCCATTCATTGATCAGATGTTAGACAGACTAGTGGGACATTAGTACTATTGCTTTCTGGACGGATATTTGGGGTACAATCAGATTGCCATCGCCCCAGAAGATCAGGATAAAACTACTTTTACATGTCCCTATGGTACTTTTGCTTTCCTTAGAATGCCATTTGGATTATGTAATGCACCTGCCACATTTTAACGTTGCATGATGGCCATCTTCTCAGACATGTTGGAGCAGAGTATAGAGGTTTTCATGGATGACTTCTCTGTGTTTGGAGATTCTTTTGACCACTGATGGCAAAATCTGGAAAATGTATTACAAAGATGCGAAGATACCAACCTGGTACTCAACTGGGAGAAATGCCACTTCATGGTGCATGAAGCCATTGTTCTTGGACATTGGATCTCACAAAAAGGAATCGAGGTAGAAAAATCAAAAATCGAGACAATTGAAAAATTACCTTCACCAACATCTGTAAAAGGGATTCGGAGCTTTCTTGGACATGCGGGTTTTTACAGGAGATTTATCAAAGACTTTTCCAAGATTGCTAAACCTCTGTGCAATCTTCTGGAGAAAGATGCGTCTTTCAAATTCACCAAAGAATGCCAGGAAGCTTTTGAGATCCTGAAACAGAAGCTTGTTTCTGCTCCTATCATGAAGCACCAGACTGGACTCTTCCATTTGAGGTGATGTGTGATGCTAGTGATTTTATTGTAGGTGCAGTTATGGGACAAAACAAAGCAAAGATTTTTCATGTCATTTAATACTCCATCAGAACTCTGAATGAAGCTCAACTAAACTACACAACCACTGAAAATGAGTTGCTTGCAGTTGTGTTCGCTTTTGACAAATTCTGATCTTATCTGCTGGGTCCCAAGGTGGTGGTCTACACAGATCATTCAACAATCAAGTAACTGATTGCGATGAAAGATGCCAAGCCCAGATTGATCCGTTGGATACTTCTTCTGTAAGAATTCGATGTGGAGATCAGAGACAGGAAAAAGGGACAGAAAACCAAGTGGCATATCATTTATCAAGGCTCGAGAATGGAGATACAGCTGGCAAAGAACTAACAATCAAAGAAACACGTTTCCAGATGAACAACTGTTTGCCTTTAAAAAATAGGAAGTCCCTTGGTATACTGACTATGTCAACTACATAGTATCAGAAAAATGGCCGTTGGAATGGACAACTCAGCAACGGAAGAAATTCTTCAAAGAAGTCAAGCATTATATCTGGGATGAGTCGTACCTGTTCAAACGCTGTGTGGATCAATTATTGAGACGGTGTGTTCCATAGAAGGAGGTCAATAGTGTTCTGCAGTATTGCCATTCATCATCTTACGGTGAACATTTCAGTGGAAACAAAACTGCAGCCAAAGTCCTACAATCAGGTTTGTTCTGG
This sequence comes from Zanthoxylum bungeanum, assembly GCA_019454045.1. Lineage (NCBI taxonomy): Eukaryota > Viridiplantae > Streptophyta > Magnoliopsida > Sapindales > Rutaceae > Zanthoxylum > Zanthoxylum bungeanum. The sequence continues at coordinate 161,024 of SKCR01035368.1, read as the reverse complement.
CCCACTCTTTTTAAAGATGCTTATCTATTTGCTATTCAATGTGACAGGTGCCAGAGAACGAGAAAAATTTTCTGAAGAAATGAAGGACCTTTGCAAAACATTCTGGAAGTGGAGATATTTGATGTATGGGGTATTGATTTTATGGGAGCATTTGTTCCATCATTCGGAAACATATACATACTGGTTGTAGTATACTACGTCTCCAAATGGGTTGAAGCGATTGTATTGTCGTCCAATGATTCAAAAGTGGTGATCAAATTCCTTAAAAAGAATATTTTTACTCGCTTCGGGACACCTCGGGCGATTATCAGTGATGGTGGCTCACAATTTTGCAACAGATACTTCGTTGCACTCCTATCCAAATATTGAGTTACTCGTAAGGTTGCCAATGCCTATCATCCACAGTCAAATGGACAGGTGGAAGTTTCAAACAAGGAGATCAAACGAATCTTGGAAAGAACCGTTGGATCAACAAGGAAGGACTGGTCTGGAAAACTAGATGACGCATTATGGGCTTACCAGATAGCTTACAAGACACCTATTGGTATGTACCTATATCAAATGGTGTATGGAAATGCCATCTTCTAGTTGAGCTTGAACATAAGGTGTACTGGGCACTGAAGAAGTTCAATCTTGATCCACAAGTTGCATGAGAGAAAAGACTTCACCAACTCAACGAATTGGAGGAATTTCGCCTACAGGCTTATGAAAATGCCAAACTGTACAAAGAAAAGACCAAGAGATGGCATGATAAAAAAATAGTGAGCAGAAAATTGGAGCCAGGACAGCAGGTGTTGTTATATGATTCACAGCTGAAACTTTTTCCTGGAAAGCTGAAATCAAAGTGGTCAGGTCCATTTTTGATTACTCAGGTGTTACCATACTGAGTTGGTGAGATATAAAACCCCAAGTCCAACAACACATTCAAAGTTAACAGCCAGCGTGTCAAGCACTGTTGGGGAGAATCAATTGAGCGACAAAAAGAAAGTGTCACACTTTCAGATCCAGCATAACGTTCGAGCAATCATGTCTAGCTGACGACATTAAACTTAGTGCTAGCTGGGAGGCAACCCAAGCAATTTGTGTATATATTGTGATGTGGTGTGTATTAATTTTTGTGTGTTTAGTTTTTGCAGGTTAAGACGCATTTCAGGATGGAAGAAGCTCTCGCAAATCTTCACAAGCAATTTCTTTCTCTCCCTCAAAATTCTCTGATGAAAGTCTACAAAACTCGCTTGGAACGGATGAGACTTCTTATGATCAAAGGTATTCCTAACGACATTTGTTGGGTAATCGAAGCACGGGTTCAATTAGCATGTGAGTATTCTGATTCTTATAATTCTTATTTGCCTGGTTTTGGAAAAAGCACCTATGCAAAGAAACGTAGAGCTAAGAAAATGAGTGTTTGTTACAAATGTGCACACTAGAATTGCAATACTCGTTGTCGTTCTTTAGGAATGGTGTTTGATAATCGCGAAGATAAAATTAAATTCATTAGGGATGGCTTGAGTAAGGAGTCTTTAGATGATATATCTTCGACTCTTGAGACGCATCCCAGTGGATATGTCAAAAAGAAAGACAACAGTTAAGTCTCGGGAATCTGACTAAAAAAGACCCTGTTTGCCAATTTATAAGAAAATTGGATGGGAAGCTTGTCCCTGACGCATAGACGTCAATCAAGCTGTAAATTATTTTAAATATTATACTCTTTGTCTTTTCCTAATAATTGTGATTTGTTTTGTTATTTTCTCCGACATGATCCAGACTAGTTTTTGACCTTTCACGATTTACTATTTTGCTATTAATCGTCCTTTGGAAGATACTTGTGCTATTATTACTCACCCTTTTCAGGTTCTATAAATTCAACTCATCATTGCACCTTTGAAGGCATCCAGATAAAAATAGAAGCTACTTCAAGAAGGCAGGTTGAAAACATCTGTGTGTTTTGCGGTACCAATGTTAGTGTTAAACCAGAATACGTAACAGCGGCACAAGAATTGGGTCGAGTCATTGCTGCAAGGAATATGCACTTAGTATATGGCGGTGGCAATCTTGGACTAATGAGGATCGTTTCAAAGGCTGTACAGGATGGAGGCAGTCAAGTCTTGGGAATCATCCCAAAACCCTTGGCGGAGGCGAATCTTATTGGATCATCAAACGGCGAGGAACTAATCGTGCCAGGTATGTCTGAATGACTGGTAGAGATGATTAACTGTGCTGATGCTTTTATTGCTTTGCCAGGAGGCTTGGGCACGATAGAGGAAATTTTTACAGTACTATCTTGGGCAAACTTGAACATACACCAGAAACCGCTTGGACTGTACAATGTTGATGGATTTTATGATTTTCTTTGTGTGTTTCTTGATGATTCCCGGAGAAATGGGTTCGTGTCAAAGCCTATAAAAGAACTCCTCTTTACTGCCAGAACTGCCTCAGATTTAATTGATCAAATCTTAGCCTTTGAACCTCAAATTGACCCCATTCTTTCCAAGATAAACTGGTCCGATAATGATCGTGGTAAGAGGCGTCGGATAAATCTGGATCTTAACCTTTAACTTTTCATTTAGATGTAGAATTTCAGCTAACCAGGTACGGTTTTCTAAACTCTTCTTCTACTGTTTAAGACATTGGGGACAATGTCTCTTTAGGTTTGGGGGAGGAGAATAGTTAAATTGTATCTTGTTTTTATTGTTTTATTTTTAGTCAAAATTTTTCAAAAAAGCCAAAAAAATATTTGAAAATTTTTACAAAAAACCAAAAAAAATATTTTGTATTTTTTTGTTTTTATTTGATTAATCAGGTGAAATTGGTGTGAGATAGTTGTGTAAGGAATTTTCATTCCTGAGACGTATCTCAACCTATTTCAGAACAAGTTAATTTTTGTTTATTTCCTTTTAAATTATATAATTTGTGAATTCTCCATAAAACTGACTAAAATGAATCTTGATATGCTCAGTTGACAGGTATTATCAGCATACATTGTAACATACAAACATGAGCTGTAATTTAAAAGTTTGAAATATTCAGTGCTCTAGTTTAATTGGAGGAAACATATATAAAAAACGATGGAGTAAAAAAAAACGTCTGAGATCTTAGTTATTAAGTCTGTAAGGGTGTTTTAACACTCAGTGCCCTGAAACCAACTGGTTTGGGAGTCACTGGCCCAAAGCTCACTACATGGATCAAAGATGTTTCAAATATATATATATATTATATATATATATATATATATATATCTGAAGTCTGAGTAATTAAGTCTGTATGGGTGTCTTAACACTTAGTGCCCTAAAGCCAACTGGTTTGGGAGTCACTGACCCAAAGCTCGCTACATAGATGGAAGATATTGTATATAAATAAAAAAAATCAAGAAAAAATCAAGAAAAAAATCAGAAGAAAAAAAAATTATTCCATTGCTTAAAAAAAGTGTGAATTCTGATATAACTTTAGGACAAAAATATTATTCTCTTTTCAACTGCACTTGTGACTATTGTGGGCAAAATGAGTTGATTAATATTTTGTTGGCTATGTATATGGAGAATGGTAAAAATAATCGGAGAATTTACTTATTCGGTAATTTAGAAAGAAATAAAACAATTATTGACTTAGATAAGAAGTTTCACCCGTTTAGTCACTAACTTTTTTATTCTCTTTTCTCTTGTTCTTTTGCTTTTGTGTGCATTAGTTTTACATATTTTTACTTTTATAAGACATTTGTGGGTATCATCGCTGTAAACCCTCACGAGATTACAACTCGTCCACTAGGGACACCTAGGGGTTTAAAGGCTTGTTGCATACGCTAAATGAAACCGTGATCCCTACGAAAGTGGTTTAGTTTAATTTTAATTATTTCTTGTATTTTATTTTATTATTTTGCTCAAGGACTAGCAAAATGTTAGGTTTGGGGATTTGATGAATGGAAAATATATCAATATTTACCGCCCTTTTTACTTAATATTTTGTTTAGTTTCTCGGGTTTAATGAACGTTTTGATGTGTTTTAGTTTATTTTGCAGATAAAATAATATTGGGACTCAATGAAATCATTTAGGACGAAATTTGGGTCAAAAAATGGCAAAAATTGGACTTGACATATTAATTTTGGAGATTGGAAACTTGAAAGGGCGTTCTAACGAAGTGCAGTTTCAGAAATTCCAATTTTGCGCAATTATCATATTTTAGACATAACGGTTTACTCCAATATCGGAATGAGCTTATTCAAGTTCCAGATTAAAGAAGAATCAATGATCTACAACTTTGAAGAACAAAATAATTTCGAATTCGGAAGAGTTCATGACCAAAATTGATGAAATATCCGGAAGTGTGTTATGTGTAATTATTAAAGTCATTTTCAAAGCAAATAAATAAATAAAAAATAAAAATAATCAAACTCCCACCAAACATGATAGCAATTAGTGGAGTAATTAATAATGGATTTTGTGGAGCAATTAGTGAAGCAATTAATAATGGATTTGGTGGATGATTTGATGGAGGAAATTTTTTCCTATAAATACCAAGCCATTTCATTTGTAAATTCATACTTTCTTCTTTGAAATTCCTTAAGAATAACTAAGAAGATTGTATCTTGTTAGTTTATTTATAGTTTTCAGTAATTAATTTTCGCTTTCGCACTTTCTTTTCTTTACTTTTTAGTTTTTACTTTCCGTAATTTACTTTTACGCACAATACTTTTCTTTCTTTACTTTTTCAGTTTTTACTTTTCAAGCAATGAGGAGGTAACTCCCCATTGCTGGGGTAAAAGGTAAAGCTTTTATTAGTGTTATTTAGATTAATCTCCCCTAATTATAATATAATAACTATTTAAAATCTGACTTAACGAGGATACCGCCATATTGGTCGGTTGATAATTATTTATAAATTAGTTTTAACCTGACTAAGTATGGATACCGCCTGGTTGGTTGGTCGGTAATTAATTATTAATTTGACTTAATCAAGATACCACCTATATGGCTGGTTGGTAATTATCACGCAAAGTTAATATATTATATTAAGGGAGATATCAAAAATAGTAGTAATAAAAGTGGATCCTCTAACCCCAATATTTTCTTTTATTGTACTTTTACTTTATTTACTTTTCAGCAATTTACTTTTCAGCAATTTACTTTTCAGCAATTTATGGATAGCCTGTGACAAATGGATTATATGTATGCAATGACCTCGGCTTGTATAGTTTAGCGAGATTATCTGTGGTCGTCATAATTCATGAGTGGGTGAATTATGGACACGAAATTGGATTTCATGATGGATGACCTAAACTTATAGAGTCCCACAATATGAAGTGTACTCGTTGAGCACTTGGGCAACGCGATATGAATAATACGAATTATTCATAATACTTCACCGGATTAAATGAGTTAATTCGGATATTTTAATCGGTTAAACGATAACACATGTATTATGGGATTTTGGCTAATCGTAATTATTGTGTATTCATATTTGCTACATAATACGATTAGATACACATTAATTATTCGTCAAATGAGATTTTGACACATGCCATAAATATATATATATATTTTTTATTTATTGTAAATAAAAATACATATATAATAATAATTATATTAATTGATTATTTTGATATTTAATTGTTAAATATTTGAATAACTAATTAATTAAACTTTTTCCATAAATGTTATGAAATTTGTCCAATTATTATTTGTACACATGGCAAGAATTTATTAAGCTTAAATGTTCAAATGTGATTTGCTAACATTAAAGCTTACATTATTTAATTTGATTAAATTTTCAAAAATTCCTAAACTACCCCTAGAGTCAGTCATGAGGTAAATAAAAGAAAAAAATGTTTTCTTTTCTTTCCAACTTATCACAATAGCCGAAACACACAAAGAAATGGGTCTCAAAATTTTATTTGAAGAATCCATGAAGAATTTAAGGAAAATAAAAAAAAAAAAAAAAACTTAGGAAACAATAGATTAAAGGTAATCTACTTTAACCTTAAGATTGGAAATTTAGTTTCTTGTTTCTTGATGATTTAGAAAGGTTCCAGGGTTCCTTCAATTTTGAAAAAATCGGGGTTTTGCTTTTGGATGATGAATTGGAAGCTTATGATGCATGTGTGAAGTGATTTGGGTAGTATTATTGTAATATTTGTCCAAATTATTCATTTGATGATTTGTTTCCATTCTAAAGTGTTATGACCATTCTTTTAATGCCTAGAATTATTCTTGGGTGATTCATATGTGGTGACTTGATTTGGTGTTGTGATTAAATAATTTAATCTTGAAAAATTGGATTTAAAGCATGAAATTGGGCAAATTCGGCTTCTAGATCAGATCTGGAATTGTTCTGATTTTTTTGATGAAAAATTTGTTTTGTGAACGTTTTGGATGTATTTTTGGAGTTGGAACAATTGCCGGAAAGAGTTTCGGAGTTGAAATAAGCGAAAACGATGAAAAACGGCATTACCGGGGTGACTTTTGAGCCAACCGAGTGACGGATGTCCAAACATTGAATTTGTCACTGTTCGGGCAGCCCATGAACTGCCCTAACACTATTGAGGCTGACCTAGTCAGTCCCCATAAGTGTCGGGTGGTCGGTTCGGTCAAAAACGTGTTTTAGGCCATTTTACGGAAAAATATTTTTCGTAAAGGTTTCGCGACGTTTCATATATATTTATGTCGTTATTTGATATCAAATAAATAGGTTTGGGTGAAATATGAATGAATTATTCATATTGGGTATTGAATAATTCATTTGGTAATTTAAAAAAAATTTAAATTACGATTTCGCCCAAACCGCGTTTCCGCTGCGCCCATCTCCCGAAAACCCCAACAAAAATGGTATCAGAGCAGGTCTGATGCTTCATCCATTACATTATTCATACTTGATATTGGATATTTAATCCAATTTTATTGTTCATACATGCATATAATCTATATATGTTTCTTGACTTTTTGGTTCTACGCTAACGAAAATGTAACGAAAATTTAATTGTTAAATTAAGTTGTGTTTTCTATAGGTAGAATTGAATTGTTTAGAAAATGATTTAGATTAAAATTCTGTATTTGATGTAGAGTATAGCTTCCTGAGGAAAATCTTCGCTTAAAATAAGGTTGTAAAGTGACGTGTATTGGATACATATTTATTGGTCCGTCTTGTCAGTAAGGTTTATGAGTATCTTTCTATAACTGCATCCGAGATCGTGCTAAAGTTGTAAGGGTGTAGGTTATTGGATTTTATTCATGCCGATTGTATATTGATACTAGACAAATTCAAGTGAAAGTGGAAATCTTGAACGTGCCAAAGCTGTCAGGACTACATCGGTAGCTTGAGTTTGTAATTGACAAGTGAAGCCTTGATACGCCTCCTTGTGAATTTGCCAAAGCTATCATAACGAGAAACGGTCATGACCAAAACCAGGAGTCACTGGTGAGTGATTGACAATGAGTTGTCTACCTAATAAATATACGTAGGCGAGACCGTGTCAAAGCTGTGAGTCGAAATATATTCATGGGATCTTATTCTCACTATGGAATTTGATTTAATTATTGAATTCCCATTGTCCGTTGGGGATTACGGTATTATGAAAAGTAGTGTGAAACACTGCTGGGTTAAAAATCCAGAACTAAAGCAGTGTGTAATTTTATGGAAAATTCTGCTTTGTTTTCCTTTTATTCATAACTGAGTCACGTTTAGGTAATCTAAATAGATATCTGTTTTAGGATATTAATCTAGAGAAAATTGTTTCTTGTGCAGTAATAATTGACACGAACTAGTTCCTTTCTCGAGATTCTTGACTGGCATTAAGAAAACCACTTTAGTATTTGTTTGTCTTATAATGACGTTTCTTAGCTTTAGTGACTTTGAGAAGTCACGTGTCTGACACAGTGTGCTAATTATTAAATTGCAATTGTTGTGGATAATTGAACGCAAATTGTAAAGCTTAAGAAATGAGATGTGTATAGTTGTGTATAAAGAATATCGATTCTCGCAATACGACAACTCTAGGTATTGGATATCGGATCTCTCGTCTAGTTAATTAAATTAATATTTAATAACTGTTTTGATATTTGATATCAGAACTTGTTACTATTGGATAGTTACTTGTTCTTTATAAACAGTTGTTACATATTTTAATAAGACTAGTAGTGTCATTAATGAAAGGATAAACATTAAGAAAGTATTTGGTTAACTAAATAACTTAGAACAGTGCTTTATGACGTTTTATCACATAAGCATTAGATGCTTGTTCCTTATGGTAAAATATGGTCTGATACGAGTTCACACCATATATCCTTTTCCGTTTAATGAATATTGTATTCAGAATGTGATTAAATCTCATTTTACCAATGATCGTCATTGGACCACAAATTTATTAAACTAATACATTAGATGTATGTAGTTTAATGAATTAGAAATTGCCTAAGATAGTTTTCTTTACTCCGTAACTTGGTTAATGAAATGTCATTACTTAGTTGTGTGTTTCTAAAAGAATATATATTGAACGTCTTGAATGGTTCGAGAAATTTCAATATGTTTCTAATGAAATGAGGATAGAATTATTCATATTGGTTCGAATTTTAAATTACAAGTCGAAAGACCACTATGCTACTCGACTCGAGAATATTCCTATTGACGTTGGTGTACCATCTATTAGGAAATCTTCAGTGAGTCATTCAGAGTTTATCAAATAAATACTACACATCTATACGAGTCTCCCAAGACTCATGGTTCATTAGGATAAACCACCGAACCAAATCTCTATATACGACATGTACTGGTCTCAGCAGATTTTACTAACTGACCTGTGTCAGTAACTCTTGACCAAGAACTTTATTTGAGAATTTACAACTTATAGTGACGCTTCCCAATGTCAATTACAAACTACGTTGTAACCGCACACTATGTTGTAAATCCCGGGGTCTTTATCTAATATATACATATCACTAAATCAGATTTAGTTTCAATCTTATCGTAATTAAATCGAATACGTATATAAAAACAAGAGGTGTTACCATTAAGTAAGTAATATTATGGAAAAACAAATTATTCATATTCATGAATCGGATATAAATAAGATCCGGATTGGCACTCCGATCACGAACCCTAACAATTTCTCCCACTTTATCTAATGTCAATCCACGATATCATATACACATCTCAATATGTGTCACATACTCATGACCCTCAAGAGTTCACATAGCACTCAAGAGGTATGCAATAACAAGTAGGTCCGCTATAACATATTGAGTTTGTCCAACAAACCCAATCATTTCTCTTAACCATCATCATTCATATTTTGTATAACCTAAGTTATACATTAATATGACTCAAATACGACATCAATATTGTGCTACAGCTACTGAGTTGTCTATGTATTTAGGGATCAAATCCAAATACTATAAGACAACCGCAAGCACAACACTGATATCAAAACTTATAATCTATAAGGTCACTATACAACTTCATAAGTCAATACTTCATAAGTTACAACTAATTCCACTAATACAGTAGAATCAACTGTGACACTTCCACTGCATATTTTCTGACTCTATATGACATAGACCATCTAATGTCATAATTAGACTCAAAACTAATTTGAGCCTAATGGTTGCGGATTATATTCTCCATGAATAAGAAACTCGTTCTTAATATCTCAAAGATAATAAACAACATGTTTTAAGACACATCCTATGGTCTACATGGTATCAAAATTGCTCGTAACAATTACGATTAAATTGATATTTTTAATCACACATAATATAGTATTCATTATGCCATCATCCTATAATGTATAATATTGACTAGATATTCTGATCAATTTTTCTTTCGATAAAGGAATCATCATTTACGAAAGATGAATATTATATATAAGAGACACACTAACTTTCAAATAGTTATACTAACTGTCACATGGATGTTCTTACTGTGTTCTTTATTAGATCATATCTAATGCATGACTAATGGGAGTATCTCACAAGTCTCTTAGTTTTATATCATATATACAACCTTATATCAAATATAACAAAGACTACTCCCACTACTTTCAAGGAGAAAAGAAGTCTTAGGTAAACTTTCTACTTCACAAACATTTCATTAATATATTAATAATGATAATGTCATTAGGATATACAATACTAGAAAGAAATATGTAAGCTCTCACTAACCCTATTATCACATATGTATTCTCTATGCTTTGATAAAATTCAGAGAATCTGACTAATATCAAAATTGGAGAACACAGATTTCCGGAAAGCTCATCTGAGTCTACAATAGGCTCTATAAGCTAGTATACCAAATTGTGATCTTAGTAGAATACAAACTCCAGGGCCATTCCAGAGTGAACTCTTCAAACAAAGAAATCACAATGGATCTCTTCTTCAAAGAAATCATTCAGGAACTCCATTTTGTTGGGAAATCTCAAAGTCCCGAGGATCGATTATCAAGCAAGAAACAACATGTGAATACACGAAGAAGTTGTGGAATATTTACATCGATCGGATGAGGCGATGCATCGAAGAACAAAAATCTTTTTCTCCCTCCAAGGTAGTCACGGTAGTGAGCTGAAAAGTGTCCTCCATTTTCGGCCATGGTCCTCCTCCAAGCTCCAAGCTTCTCCAGTGGTGATTCCAAGCTCACAAGTGGGTTTCCCTATCACCTTTGTATGTCTCCATTGTGTGCTAGCACTCTTGATTTTTGCCACAAAAATCATCAATTGCTTCTCCTCTTCATGTCTCGGCAAAGTGCAGAATTTTGAAGAGAAAATGGCCCTAGGTCGTGAGCAAGAGAGGGGGGAAGAAGAGAGAGATGTGTGGTGTGTTAAAAAATATGTATATTTGTTATTTGTTTTCAAAAAAATAAATAAACATATACCATTTTTCCTTTTCCAAAAAGTCAAAGGCAACTATGCCAACCACTTCCATCAACTATTCACATCACTCAATCAATCAAGTGACAAGTTGTCACATCACTCAAAACGACTAATGATTTGATGCTTGATGTGACTAGCGATTTGACGCTTTATGTGACTTGCGTGTCGCACTTGAATTCGCAATGCGAGTGCGTCCGCAAACACTCCGGGCTCGGGTTCGCTAATTCCAAATTAAAAAGTTTTTCGTTGCAACGCAATTAAATAATAATGCCTAGCAAAATCACTATTCACGTCGCTAACGAATTAATTCTAAATTAACTCGTTCGCCCAATTTAAAATCTAATTTCAATTCCGCGTCAAAATCCAATATCGTATAATATATCGAATATATTATTTTATCGATTAATTCCAATTAATCGTTTTCTCCTTTTTAATAATATTTTATCCCAGATAAAATATCTCTGTAATTAATCCTAGATTAATTTTCGCACTCATTTAATTAATCCCAGATTAATAAAGTGCGAGTCATACGTCATCGGTGAATCTTCGGGAAGCGACCCATGAGATCCCTGGATATGTTGGCAGTAAATCCGGTTGTCGGACTATCCGAACACGTAAGTACCTAGTACTACGTTTGTACCGATTTACAAAATAAGGTTGGCTTCTAGCAAAGCGCCATGCCTGCCAAATTCTCCAGAAATATCCTTACAGGAATATATGATATATATCAGGCGTAGTATATGTAGTATTGCGTATTTCGATCTAGTATCAGATGTCACGTGCAAGGCCTGTGGCTAGAATTGTGTCTGCCCCGTACAAAGCACATATCGGATCTCTGGTAACTAGTCTCTATAATCGGATAAATATGACCTAGTCATTTTATCCCGATGACTGCAGTACGTAAGAGAACCAGTTCCGTATCCTACGTGACCATCATCTCCACTATGACTGGAGCGATACTTCCATCTCGACATCACATCCAATACACTACGATTCTCAATATACCCAGCAGAGGCGTACACAGAACCTGTTAAAGCCCATGACGACCTAAAACCAAAGTATATTGATTGTCGTAAGTATTAGCGGTGCAAGTCTCAGGTTAAGACCAAATACACCTACCTTGATTTCGGACTTCCATAGACACATAGTCATACTACCAATGGAATTCTGAGGGGTCTATCCAGAGCGAAGCTGTTTTCCGTACCATCGGTAAAACACAACCTCCTACTACACTTGCATGAGTATCCTATACCCAAATATATGAGAACTATGCTGTTATGCCCTCACAACGCTCATAAGTGTAATACTAGTCTTTTACGCATTATCGATGTCCAATCTCGATAATACTCTGACTAGGGATATTTAATGATTAAACCTTCGTGGATTGATACTGTCTCATATCATCTCAATCCAGGTACTAATCATAAGGACCTCCTATCATTTATACATCTTGGTGATCTAATCACAAATGATAAGAGAGCAATTTCCTTTGTCACATAGTAATTTGTACAACAACACCATGATCTGTACAAATAGTGACGCTATGGGTCATAACTGTCCAACAATCTCCCACTTGGCCTATAGCCAGTCACTCAAGTGTGCTACACCCGAACTATGTACGGTTCACTCAAATTACTGAGAAAAAACATTCGTCAGCGGATTTGCACGATTATCGTCTGATGCGATTTATTCGATCATCACATCGCCACGATGTATGATCCAAACTAATCAGATGAATAATCGAAGTATATATCTGGATCGTTGATGAGACCATTAATTCTTTAGCCTGCGATGAAGCCTAGCTCAGCTGCTAACATAACTATATCTAATCTAATTAGATAATTATCAACCCAAATATCTTCTATTGCTGCCTAAGCTGCAGCAATAATCCATTTTTGTTGTTTATTCGGTAACAATATCTTGCTTGGAAGATTTCCAGCTCACTGTTCCGTTATTCAAACTTTATAGTACCGTTTTTACAACTTATAGTCATTATTATCGGTTTGGAAGTCACTTCAAGTTCTCTTTCTCCACAGTATAAGACAGCATCCTTAGATCTCTAAGATGCTAAAGGATGTTCTTAATATCAATCCAATGACTATCACTTGGATTGGCCTGATTGTGACTCCATATGCTCAAAGCGTATGAGACACCAGGTCGCGTACATTTATTTCAATGTACGGGTTTCTCGGAGAGTGTTAACAACTTTTAAATCTATCCCAGTAGATTTTTATTCCTAGAATAAAGGTTGTTTCTCCCAAGAATTCTACGGAGAATTTTCATGAAAGCTAAGCTTTCGCCGATTGTTTTATGGGATTATCATTTTTATATAGGACATTCAATGTCAGTGCGCTCCCACTAACATCCTTATATACACAAGAATCATTTTCGTTTTAAATTAAATCATATACCATTATGATTACATCAAAACGATAATTCCAAGAACATAATGCTTGCTTCAATCCAAACATGGATTGAATAACCTGCAAACCTAGTTTGCTTGTTATGGTACGATAAAACCGTCAGGATGTTATAAACATCCTCCAAAAGGTTTCCGTTAAGGAAAGCGATTTTGGCATTTAGCTGCCACATTTCATAAATGAAACATGCAGCATTAGCAAGCATTATCCAAATGGATTTACCGTGGCAACAGGTAAAAGGTTTCGTCGTGATCGACAAAATGTTGATAACGATACCTTTTCGCTACAAGCCTAGCTTAGTACGTTGGTATGTTGCCTTCCATGTATGTCTTCATTGAAGACTTATATGGTATTAGTAGACACAATGCCTTGCGGTACAACAACTAGTATCCAACTTGGTTGTTATACATGGAATCCATTTCGGATATCATAGCACTTTGCCATAATAGGGAGTCGATACCTTGTATCACTTCCTCATACGTAGTCAGTTCGTATTCCTTAATAAGATTGACATCTTTATGAGGTGAGATCAGAAACATATACCCCAGGTTGTTTTCTGACTCTCTCCGACCTACGCGGTTCTTGTGTATTCGAAGATTATGGTATAGTCTCATCCCGATGAACTATTTGTGTTCCATTTGGACTCGGTGCCTGGAATAGTATTACTCTGATTTTCATCGAGTTTTACTTTCCTCCCACTTACCACTGCATATAGGTACTCCTCTTAGGAAAACCGCATGGTGAGCATAATTTCATTGTTCTCTTGTGAGTTGTATAAGTACTATACTTTGGTTTCCCTAGGATAACCTACAACTTGGCACTTATCCGATTTGGGTTTTAGTTTGGTATCATCCAAACATATGCCTAGCATTCCCAAATCTTAGAATGAGAAACCCGTTTCTTTCCTGTTCATATCTAATATGAATTCTGTCAAACAGATTTTGGAACCTTATTCAAAATAAGTTTTGTACTGTTTAATGCGTATCCGTTGAAGGAAATGGTAGCTCAGAGCGACTCATGATTTACCTTATCATGTCCAACAAATTTCGGTTTATCAGTTCGGACACACCGTCAGGATGACGTGTTCTGGGAGGAGTCCTCATTTGAAAGAATACTGTACTCTTTCAAATATTTGAGAAACTTATTGCTCAAGTATTTTCATCATGGTCTTACCGTGATGGTTTAATACTTTAGCCGATCTGTTTGTCTATTTCGTGTCGAAACTTTAAAAGTTCCCGATTTGTGTTTCATTAAGAACACATAACCATAACGCGATGCCACATCCGTAAAGGTCACGAAATATTCATATCCACATCTAGCCTAGCTAGACATGGGCCCACTTGCTTCAATATGAATCAGGGCTAACAGATCGGTGGCACTTACACTTTTACCAAGTAAATAGTGTTTTAGGAATTTTGCCCAATAAACTAGATTCGTATACTTCATTTGAATGGAATCAAATTTGTCCTAGTACCCACTCTTCGAAAGTGTGGATATATGAGTCTTGTTTAATTGTGTCCCAGACAACAATGCCACAATTAAGTTTCATCTTATCAAATCAGTTTGAGCTATTTGTTTATCATGTCATATGTTTGAGATTTATTTATATTCAAAATATAAATTCTGTTATTTACATCTAATGTGTTTATCTCAATATCATCTTTATAAAATAAAACACTTTAGTGTTCTAGAATATAAAGGATGCCCGCAATGGTTAAACCCTGATATAGAGATAATGTATCTAGTCAAACTAGTTACATTGTAACAGTTTCCTAATTTAAGTGCTTACCCGAAGGGTAGTTCCGAAACTTAGGTTTCTACGGTTAAAACAGTGACTTTCGTCCTGTTTCCTATTCGCAAATTAATCTCAACTGAAGTCAGTATCCTGCTCTCAGCAGATTCTGCACAACAGTACATATTTATGTACCACACTTAGTATTTAAAATCCAATTTTAATAATAGTTTTGAACATATTCATAACAAACATATTTGAAGTCAAAGCCTTGCCCATCTTCAATTCCTTCATGTCTGCTTTGTCAAAACGGCAGTCACGCTTCCGCGATCTCGTTTGCCACATTTTAGGCAGACATCTTGGGATATGTCTTTTATCTTCCCAGAAGACTATAATGATTTTACCTTTGCCCTTTTTCACATCTCAGAAGCGTTCGGCCTAGCCATGGCCTTCTGGAATGTTGAAATAAAATACGCCTTGCGCTTCTCGCCTTATTGTAAACTTTGGCTTTGTCTCCTTGAGTATAGCCATTAACTCTCCAAGAGTAATTAATTGCAATATAGTACTTCAAATATCTGAAATAGATCTATCAAAATCCTTCAATTTCATTATCATACTTTAAGGATCTAATCCTTAGTTCTGATTAAGAAATTAAGGAGTCTATTTGGCAAGCTTATGGATTAAGCACCAAAGTTATCATCACATGAATATTCCAAATATCATGTTCTACTATTTGCTTAACTCCGGGCTTAGACCTAATATGTTATTTTATCAAATAAAGTAATTTATTAGTTTCCAGAACCATCCTGAAATTGTATTCCCAATTTGAAAATTAAAGTCGTTTAAATACATTTTCCCCAGGATTATGTTTTAAACACTAATCTTTCAATTTTATCTTGATTCTAATAGTCCAACTATTTAATCAATGATTTTGGTACTATTCATTATAATGATTACTATATTTTAACTATATAATCAACTATAATTTGATTGGTTAAATTCAATTATATTGATTACTATAATCCAATTATAAAATCAACTATAATTCAATTTATTAATTCAAATATATTGATTACTATAATCCAATTATATAATCAACTATAAATGAAATAGTTTGAATACAATCCAACTGTTTTATTAAAACAACTATTTAAATATTAGTCCAACTAACATTTAATTAATTTGACGAATGATATTTGATTTGAACGCGTATGGCAAGTTATTAAACGAATATTGCAAATTTAATACTTGCCTCCCACTATTTTTCGGCGAGCCTCTAACCCTCTGTTGAGTACTCGGGAAACCATGTTTCCTAGTGGGCTAGGATCCTGTTAAATAACACACAATCTTGACTTTGGCCAACAAATTGTATGATAATTAACTAGGTAGATCTCTAAGATCAATTGGATCTCATCCAATTCCTAGATCCAGTAGGGGGACGTCCAAGTCCGAAACATATATCTTATATATGCCAATATATCCAATATATTGTCTAACATTTTTCCTCTGAATCAACTAAGCCTTGGTTTTGGCACAACAAACTTAGTGATCCCAGTTAAGCGTGACCCATTGACCTTGGAAAGCTTCGTAATCAATGTCGATGGACAAGAAGTGATCTTGACTTTGGCCAACAAATCACAACTTGGACAAGACACCGATATGGAACAAAGCTCTCGTGATTCAAACACATCCTCGACGGACAAAGGTCTTGACTTTGGCCAAAAAACCAATGCCAGTCTTGGATCTTGAGTAAGAATCACTCAATGGAAGGAAAAACGATTAATATTTTGTGAGGGTTTTTCGCGTGCAAATTGGCAACCAATTTATTATCTTTGTTAAGGTATCATCATCATACACCCTTAAACATGCATTCTAAACACATAATAAGGCGCGTAAAATAAATAATAATGATATGCGGATGGATACTTAACACATTGTTCCTAGAATAAATCTCTTCATTTCCTCTCTCCCGCTAGCACAAGTATTACTTCTACCCGTTACATAACACTTCTAACATTGTTCCTAGAAATGAGGTAATAGGCTGGACACGCAGGTCCAATTAATAAATTTTAAATTTATTACAACAATTTCCAAAATCGCCTCACCCATCTAATATCCATCCGATATACATTATTCATGCATCGCAACCATGTATTCACACAAACAAGTTATCAATCAATCTAATCCAATTAATTAATCTGATAATTAATGACCATCCAATGTTCAAACAACGATTTGATTTTGCGCGAGTCAAACTTGTTTTACGAATAAGTACTCAAAGTACAAATTCTTGAATTATATTAAACTACAAAATTAAATCCAATTCAATTTGTATTTAATACTAATCCACTATTTAATTCCAAATTAAATATTACACTTTATTAGGGAACCTTTACGACTTAAATTCCAAATTTAATCGTTACGGGTCTCTAAGCCCGATTAACATCCAATGTTAATTTAATTAAAGTCCAATGGGCTTTTAATTAATTTCATAAGACATGGACTTTTGGTCAACTTGGGTCAAACCCAATAACCAAAGCCCAATCAAGGAATAACCCCATAAGCCTAGAAATCAATTTAGGCCCATTACGCCCAATTAAAAATATTAAGGTCCATTAGTCATAATTGGACTTTATGGATATAGTTTTGGGCCCAATTGGATCCAACCAATTTGCCTAAACTAATCTTGGTACAACCAAGCCCATTTAAGCCCAATAACAACTTTTCAAGCCCAAATCCAATTTAAGCCCAATTTAATTAAACTACAAAAATTCCAAATTTCATATTTAATTAAACAAAGTGTATTGCCATAATTAATCACCCAAATTAACATTTCCAAAATACAAATTTGTACAATTAATTATGCTTATCAACATTAAATCATGTCCAACACAATTTAACAAAAATCAAACCAATTTTACATGGTTCATGTCTCGACAATTAGGGGTTTTTCAAATCAATTCTGAATTCAATCCAATTAAATCCTAAATCAACATTCCCAATTGATTTCAAGTCATCCAATGAATCAAAAATCAAAAATTCCAAGACATTAGGGTTATGTCATCATTCGACCAAGCCATGATTTTTGGGGAAAATTGTTCCAAACAACTTTTCATGAAATTGATCCTATCAAACTTCAATTAAACTACATTTAAGCATACTCAATCATACAATTTCATCAAATCATACTCAAAAACATTTAACCCAATTTTAACCCTAAATCAAGTTTCATGCTTTATCAAAGCTCTGATACCATTGTTGGAGTTTTCTACGGTCCCGAGGATCGATTATCAAGCAAGAAACAACGTGTGAATACACGAAGAAGTTGCGGAATACTTACATCGATCGGTTGAGGCGATGCGTCGAAGAACAAAAATATTTTTCTCCCTCCAAGGTAGTCACGGCAGTGAGCTGAAAAGTGTCCTCCATTTTCGACCATGGTCCTCCTCCAAGCTCCAAGCTTCTCCAATGGTGATTCCAAGCTCACAAGTGGGTTTCCCTATCACCTTTGTATGTCTCCATTGTGTGCTAGCACTCTTGATTTTTGCCACAAAATCATCAATTGCTTCTCCTCTTCATGTCTCGGCAAAGTGCAGAAAATTTTGAAGAGAAAATGGCCATAGGCCGTGAGCAAGAGAGGGGGGAAAGAAGAGAGAGATGTGTGGTGTGTGTGTTCAAAAATATGTATATTTGTTATTTGTTTTCAAAAAACAAATAAACATATACCATTTTTCCTTTTCCAAAAAGTCAAAGGCAACTATGCCAACCACTTCCATCAACTATTCACATCACTCATCAATCAAGTGACAAGTTTTCACATCACTCAAAGCGACTAATGATTTGACACTTGATGTGACTAGCGATTTGATGCTTGATGTGACTTGCATGCCGCACTTGAATTCACAATGCGAGTGCGTCCGCAAACACTCCCGGGCTCGGGTTCGCTAATTCCAAATTAACGAGTTTTCCGTTGCAACGCAATTAAATAATAATGCCTAGCAAAATCACTATTCATATCGCTAACGAATTAATTCTAAATTAACTCGTTCGCCTGATTTAAAATCTAATTTCAATTCCGCGTCGAAATCCAATTTCGTATAATATATCGAATATATTATTTTATCGATTAATTCCAAATTAATCGTTTTCTCTTGTTAATAATATTTTATCCAGATAAAATATCTCTGTATTAATCCCAGATTAATTTTCTCTCTCATTTAATTAATCCCAGATTAATAAAGTGCGAGTCATATGTCATCGGTGAATCTTCAGGAAGCGACCCATGAGATCCTCGGATATGTTGGTAGTAAATCCGGTCGTCGGATTATCCAAACACGTAAGTACCTAGTACTACGTTTGTACCGATTTACAAGACAATGTTGGCTTCTAGTAAAGTGTCGTGCCTGCCCAATTCTCCAGAAATATCCTTACAGGAATATATAATCTATATCAGGCGTAGTATACGTAGTATTGCGTATTTCGATCCAGTATCAGATGTCACGTGCAAGGCCTGGGGCTGGAATTGTGTCTGCCCCGTACGAAGCACATATCGGATCTCTGGTAACTAGTCTCTATAATCGGATAAACATGACTTAGTCATTTTTTCCCGATGACTGCAGTACATAAAAGAAGCAGTTCCGTATCCTACGTGACCATCATCTCCACTATGACTGGAGTGATACTTCCATCTCGACATCACACCCAATACACTACGATTCTCAATATACCCAGCAGAGGCGTACACATAACCTGTTAAAGCCCTGGACGACCTAAAACCAAAGTATATTGATTGTCGTAAGTATTAGCGGTGCAAGTCTCAAGTTAAGACCAAATACATCTACCCTGATTTCGGACTTCCATAGACACATAGTCATACTACCAATGGAATTCCGAGGGGTCTATCCAGAGCGAAGCTATTTTCCGTACCATCGGTAAAACACAACCTCCTACTACACTTGCATGAGTATCCTATACCCAAATATATGAGAACTATGTCGTTATGCCCTCACAACGCGCACAAGTGTAATACTAGTCTTTTACGCATTATCGATGTCCAATCTCGATAATACTCTGACTAGGGATATTTAATGATTAAACCTTCGTGGATTGATATTCTCTCATATCATCTCAATCCAGGTACTAATCATAAGGACCTCCTATCATATATACATCTTGGTGATCTAATCACATATGATAAGAGAGCAATTTCTTTGTCACATAGTTAATTTGTACAACAACACCATGATCTGTACAAATAGTGAAGCTATGGGTCATAACTGTCCAACACATTTTGCATTCCTAACTAAAATACATAGTTTAATATCAACATTAACCAACAGATCTTTTATTGTTCAATCAGTGTGAGTAGAGACAAGTTTCATCATAATCTACAATAGATTGCTGAGTATAACATTTTCACTGTCATACTATAAAGGTCAAACCTTTAACAAGCTCACTTTGCTTTTGATGTGCAAACCATTTGCACACTTTATGAACGATTCATAGCGAAAGCTTAATCAAGTCCAAACTTGATTGTAGTAAGCTATGAACAATCTTAGATCTATTGTTTAATGCTAACTTCTGAAATTGATATCAAATATCTCTCCCACTATAAGTTGTAGGATAATTTTCTTCGATAAGAAAACAACAGAACCATTAATATCAAATACTTTACAAATGATTCTGACGTCCTATTGGACTTATATGAAAGATGTCTAACGGTATTTTCATCTTATTAATTATTTAGTTCCATTTATAGTTTATCACTCTCACATTTTACTTCAATAATTCAAGTCTTTTCTACAATCATTAGCATCTGATGTTACACACCAAGTAATAAAATAATTTTATTACTTGGGATCATAGAAAAGATATTCTCTCAAATAGAATACAATATTCTATTAAATATAATATAATATTCTATCAAATAGAATAAATGACAAACTTTTACTTGTACTTCTGATGCGCAATTACTTTTCAATTATATAACCATTATACAAAAGAAAGATTCTAATCTCAAACTTTTCAAGATTCGAATTTTCTACTTATACATATATACGTAACTGTAAAAACTAATGGAACCTTAATTAAAAGGATGAATTAATGTTATTGGAGCATATCCCCAAGAGTATTGAAACTAATTCGGTAACACTCAATATCAAATTAATCAAATCATATAAGATTCGATTTCTCCCACTTATCAATTCTAGCACAATGGAATCGTAGAAGAATAATATTGAGTAAGAATCATATTCATTGAATAATCTTATAGCTAATTTCCATAAATTCATATGTTTGATTATATCAAAGATCTTTGAACAATTCAAAGACTCATGATGAATTTTAAAGATATAATTTTTGAAAAACTTCAAATCGAATCGCTTTGAACCAGTCAAAATATTCTATATGTATTTCATCAGAAACATATTGAAAGTTCTCGAACCATTCAAGACGTTTAATACGTGTTCTTTTAGAAACACGTAACTAAGTCATGATAACTCAATAACTATGTTACGAAGTAAATAAAACTATCCAATGTAATTTATAATTCAATAAACTACATGTAACCAATGTATTAGTTTAATAAATCTGTGGTCCAATGATGATCATTAGTTAAATAAGATTTAATCATATTCCCGAATACAATATTCATTAAATGGATAAGGATATGTGGTGTGATCTCATATCAGACCATTCTTTACCATACAAAATAAGCAGCTAATGCTTAAGTGATAAAATCTCATAAAGCATTGTTCTAAGTTATTTACTTAACCGAATATTTTTCTTAATGGTTATCTCTTCATCAATGACACTACTAGTCATATTAAAATATGAAATAACTATTTATAAAGAACAAGTAACTATCCAATTCTCGCAAGTTCTGATATCAAATATCAAAACAATCATTAATGAATATTTTAAATAACTAGACGGGAGATCTGATATCTAATACCTATAATTGCCGTATTGTGAGAATCGATATTCTTTACACACAACTATACACATTCTCTTTCTTTAGCTTTATAATTTGCCTTCAATTATTCACAACAATTGTAAATAATTGATTAGTAAAATGTGTCAGACACGTTACCTTTAAGGGTCACTAAAACCAAGAAATGTCATTATCAGATAAACAAATACCAAATGGGGTTTTCTTAATGCCAGTCAAGAATCTCGAGACATGAATTAATTCACGTCAAATCTTACTACACAAGAAACTATTCTCTCTAGAGAATTATATCCTAAAACGAATATCTATTTAGATTACCTAATGTGACTTAGTAACTAAGTCACTAACCATCTTGATTTTCAAGAAAATCGGAACAGCAGTTTCCGATGGTTTTGACTAATCTAACAATATCCAAGCCTACTCTTAATCTAGAACCTATTCTAGAAATCTGCAACCATAAGGAAAGTCAGAAAACATATATATAAAATATGCATGCAATAGATTAAAAATTTAATTCTATTTACATAATAGAATAAGGAAAATAAAAGCGGTAATTTTCATAATATTACACACTGCCTTAGTTATGGATTTTTTTATTAGTTATGGATTTTTTAACCCAGCAGTGCCTCCCATTACTTTACGTAATACCGTAATCCTAAACAAAAAATGAGAATCAATAATTAAATTGAATTTCATAGTGAGAAGTGGACCCATGAATATATTTCGACTCATAGCTTTGGCATGTTCTCGCCTACGTATATTCACAAGTAGACAACTCATTGTCAATCACATTCATTGTGACTCCTGATTTTGCTCTTGACCGATTCCAATTGTGACAGCTTTAGCACATTCACAGAAGGCGTATCAAGCTTCACTTGTCAGTGACAAACTCAAGCTACAGATGTAGTCCTAACAGCTTTGGTACGTTCAGGATTTCCACTTTCACTTGAATTTGTCTCTTATCATATAAGTTCTATCGGCGGAAAAGAACTACTATCAGCCATAACTGCAAAGCTTTGGTACGATACAACTATAGCATCAGGAAATATATGATCTATATCAGGCGTAGTATACGTAGTATTGCGTATTTCGATCCAGTATCAGATGTCACGTGCAAGTCCTGGGGCTGGAATTGTGTCTGCCCCGTACGAAGCACATATCAAATCTCTGGTAACTAGTCTCTATAATCGGATAAATATGACCTAGTCATTTTATCCCGATGACTGCAGTACATAAAAGAACCAGTTCCGTATCCTACGTGACCATCATTTCCACTATGACTGGAGTGATACTTCCATCTCGACATCACACCCAATACACTACGATTCTCAATATACCCAGCAGAGGCGTACACAGAACCTGTTAAAGCCCTGAACGACCTAAAACCAAAGTATATTGATTGTCATAAGTATTAGCGGTGCAAGTCTCAAGTTAAGACCAAATACATCTACCCTGATTTCGGACTTCCATAGACACATAGTCATACTACCAATGGAATTCCGAGGGGTCTATCCAGAGCGAAGCTGTTTTCCGTACCATCGGTAAAACACAACCTCCTACTACACTTGCATGAGTATCATATACCAAAATATATGAGAACTATGTCGTTATGTCCTCACAACGCGCACAAGTGTAATACTAGTCTTTTACGCATTATCGATGTCCAATCTCGATAATACTCTGACTAGGGATATTTAATGATTAAACCTTCGTGGATTGATATTCTCTCATATCATCTCAATCCAGGTACTAATCATAAGGACCTCCTATCATTTATACATCATGGTGATCTAATCACATATGATAAGAGAGCAATTTTCTTTTCACATAGTTAATTTGTACAACAACACCATGATCTGTACAAATAGTGAAGCTATGGGTCATAACTGTCCAACACATTTTGCATTCCTAACTAAAATATATAGTTTAATATCAACATTAACCAACAGATCTTTTATTGTTCAATCAGTGTGAGTAGAGACAAGTTTCATCATAATCTACAATAGATTGCTGAGTATAACATTTCTCACTGTCATACTATAAAGGTCAAACCTTAACAAGCTCACTTTGCTTTTGATGTGAAAACCATTTGCACACTTTATGAACGATTCATAGCGAAAGCTTAATCAAGTCCAAACTTGATTGTAGTAAGCTATGAACAATCTTAGATATTGTTTAATGCTAACTTCTGAAATTGATATCAAATATCTCTCCCACTATAAGTTGTAGGATAATTTTCTTCGATAAGAAAACAACAGAACCATTAAATATCAAATACTTTACAAATGATTCTGACGTCCTATTGGACTTATATGAAAGATGTCTAAAGGTATTTTCATCTTATTAATTATTTAGTTCCATTTATAGTTTATCACTCTCACATTTTACTTCAATAATTCAAGTCTTTTCTACAATCATTAGCATCTGATGTTACACACCAAGTAATAAAATAATTTTATTACTTGGGATCATAGAAAAGATATTCTCTCAAATAGAATACAATAATCTATTAAATATAATATAATATTCTATCAAATAGAATAAATGACAAACTTTTACTTGTACTTCTGATGCGCAATTACTTTTCAATTATATAACCATTATACAAAAGAAAGATTCTAATCTCAAACTTTTCAAGATTCGAATTTTCTACTTATACATATCATATACGTAACTGTAAAAACTAATGGAACCTTAATTAAAAGGATGAATTAATGTTATTGGAGCATATCCCCAAGAGTATTGAAACTAATTCGGTAACACTCAATATCAAATTAATCAAATCATATAAGATTCGATTTCTCCCACTTATCAATTCTATCACAATGGAATCGTAGAAGAATAATATTGAGTAAGAATCATATTCATTGAATAATCTTATAGCTAATTTCCATAAATTCATATGTTTGATTATATCAAAGATCTTTGAACAATTCAAAGACTCATGATGAATTTTAAAGATATAGTTTTTGAAAAACTTCAAATCGAATCGCTTTGAACCAGTCAAAATATTCTATATGTATTTCATCAGAAACATATTGAAAGTTCTCGAACCATTCAAGACGTTTAATACGTGTTCTTTTAGCAACACGTAACTAAGTCATGATAACTCAATAACTATGTTACGAAGTAAATAAAACTATCCAATGTAATTTATAATTCAATAAACTACATGCAACCAATGTATTAGTTTAATAAATCTGTGGTCCAATGATGATCATTAGTTAAATAAGATTTAATCATATTCCCGAATACAATATTCATTAAATGGATAAGGATATGTGTGTGTGATCTCATATCAGACCATTCTTTACCATACAAAATAAGCAGCTAATGCTTAAGTGATAAAATCTCATAAAGCATTGTTCTAAGTTATTTACTTAACCGAATATTTTTCTTAATGTTTATCTCTTCATCAATGACACTACTAGTCATATTAAAATATGAAATAACTATTTATAAAGAACAAGTAACTATCCAATTGTCGCAAGTTCTGATATCAAATATCAAAACAATCATTAATGAATATTTTAAATAACTAGACGGGAGATCTGATATCTAATACCTATAATTGCCGTATTGTGAGAATCGATATTCTTTACACACAACTATACACATCTCTTTTCTTTAGCTTTATAATTTGCCTTCAATTATTCACAACAATTGTAAATAATTGATTAGTAAAATGTGTCAGACACGTTACCTTTAAAGGTCACTAAAACCAAGAAACGTCATTATCAGCTAAACAAATACCTAATGGGGTTTTCTTAATGCCAGTCAAGAATCTCGAGACATGAATTAATTCACGTCAAATCTTACTACACAAGAAACTATTCTCTCTAGAGAATTATATCCTAAAACGAATATCTATTTAGATTACCTAATGTGACTTAGTAACTAAGTCACTAACCATCTTGATTTTCAAGAAAATCGGAACAGCAGTTTCCGATGGTTTTGACTAATCTAACAATATCCAAGCCTACTCTTAATCTAGAACCTATTCTAGAAATCTGCAACCATAAGGAAAGTCAGAAAACATATATATAAAATATGCATGCAATGGATTAAAAATTTAATTCTATTTACATAATAGAATAAGGAAAATAAAAGCGGTAATTTTCAAATATTACACACTGCCTTAGTTATGGATTTTTTTATTAGTTATGGATTTTTTAACCCAGCAGTGCCTCCCATTACTTTACGTAATACCGTAATCCCAAACAAAAAATGAGAATCAATAATTAAATTGAATTTCATAGTGAGAAGTGGACCCATGAATATATTTTGACTCATAGCTTTGGCATGTTCTCGCCTACGTATATTCACAAGTAGACAACTCATTGTCAATCACATTCATTGTGACTCCTGATTTTGCTCTTGACCGATTCCAATTGTGACAGCTTTAGCACATTCACAGAAGGCGTATCAAGCTTCACTTGTCAGTGACAAACTCAAGCTACCGATGTAGTCCTAACAACTTTGGTACGTTCAGGATTTCCACTTTCACTTGAATTTGTCTCTTATCATATAAGTTCTATCGGCGGAAAAGAACTACTATCAGCCATAACAGCAAAGCTTTGGTACGATACAACTATAGCATCAGGAAATATATTATCTATATCAGGCGTAGTATACGTAGTATTCGTATTTCAATCCAGTATCAGATGTCACGTGCAAGTCCTGGGGCTGGAATTGTGTCTGCCCCGTACGAAGCACATATCGGATCTCTGGTAACTAGTCTCTATAATCGGATAAATATGACCTAGTCATTTTATCCCGATGACTGCAGTACATAAAAGAACCAGTTCCGTATCTACTACTGACCATCATCTCCACTATGACTGGAGTGATACTTCCATCTCGACATCACACCCAATACACTACGATTCTCAATATACCCAGCAGAGGCGTACATAGAACCTGTTAAAGCCATGACGACCTAAAACCAAAGTATATTGATTGTCGTAAGTATTAGCGGTGCAAGTCTCAAGTTAAGACCAAATACATCTACCCTGATTTCGAACTTCCATAGACACATAGTCATACTACCAATGGAATTCCGAGGGGTCTATCCAGAGCGAAGCTGTTTTCCGTACCATCGGTAAAACACAACCTCCTACTACACTTGCATGAGTATCATATACCCAAATATATGAGAACTATGTCGTTATGTCCTCACAACGCGCACAAGTGTAATACTAGTCTTTTACGCATTATCGATGTCCAATCTCGATAATACTCTGACTAGGGATATTTAATGATTAAACCTTCGTGGATTGATATTCTCTCATATCATCTCAATCCAGGTACTAATCATAAGGACCTCCTATCATTTATACATCTTGGTGATCTAATCACATATGATAAGAGAGCAATTTTCTTTGTCACATAGTTAATTTGTACAACAACACCATGATCTGTACAAATAGTGAAGCTATGGGTCATAACTGTCCAACACATTTTGCATTCCTAACTAAAATACATAGTTTAATATCAACATTAACCAACAGATCTTTTATTGTTCAATCAGTGTGAGTAGAGACAAGTTTCATCATAATCTACAATAGATTGCTGAGTATAACATTTCTCACTGTCATACTATAAAGGTCAAACCTTTAACAAGCTCACTTTGCTTTTGATGTGGAAAACCATTTGCACACTTTATGAACGATTCATAGCGAAAGCTTAATCAAGTCCAAACTTGATTGTAGTAAGCTATGAACAATCTTAGATCTATTGTTTAATGCTAACTTTTGAAATTGATATCAAATATCTCTCCCACTATAAGTTGTAGGATAATTTTCTTCGATAAGAAAACAACAGAACCATTAAATATCAAATACTTTACAAATGATTCTGACGTCCTATTGGACTTATATGAAAGATGTCTAAAGGTCTTTTCATTTTATTAATTATTTAGTTCCATTTATAGTTTATCACTCTCACATTTTACTTCAATAATTCAAGTCTTTTCTACAATCATTAGCATCTGATGTTACACACCAAGTAATAAAATAATTTTATTACTTGGGATCATAGAAAAGATATTCTCTCAAATAGAATACAATATTCTATTAAATATAATATAATATTATATCAAATAGAATAAATGACAAACTTTTACTTGTACTTCTGATGCGCAATTACTTTTCAATTATATAACCATTATACAAAAGAAAGATTATAATCTCAAACTTTTCAAGATTCGAATTTTCTACTTATACATATCATATACGTAACTGTAAAAACTAATGGAACCTTAATTAAAAGGATGAATTAATGTTATTGGAGCATATCCCCAAGAGTATTGAAACTAATTCGGTAACACTCAATATCAAATTAATCAAATCATATAAGATTCGATTTCTCCCACTGATTAATTCCATCACAATGGAATCGTAGAAGAATAATATTGAGTAAGAATCATATTCATTGAATAATCTTATAGCTAATTGCCATAAATTCATATGTTTGATTATATCAAAGATCTTTGAACAATTCAAAGACTCATGATGAATTTTAAAGATATAGTTTTTGAAAAACTTCAAATCGAATCGCTTTGAACCAGTCAAAATATTCTACATGTATTTCATCAGAAACATATTGAAAGTTCTCGAACCATTCAAGACGTTTAAAACGTGTTCTTTTAGAAACACGTAACTAAGTCATGATAACTCAATAACTATGTTACGAAGTAAATAAAACTATCCAATGTAATTTATAATTCAATAAACTACATGCAACCAATGTATTAGTTTAATAAATCGGTGGTCCAATGATGATCATTAGTTAAATAAGATTTAATCATATTCCCGAATACAATATTCATTAAATGGATAAGGATATGTGGTGTGATCTCATATCAGACCATTCTTTACCATACAAAATAAGCAGCTAATGCTTAAGTGATAAAATCTCATAAAGCATTGTTTTAAGTTATTTACTTAACCGAATATTTTTCTTAATGTTTATCTCTTCATCAATGACACTACTAGTCATATTAAAATATGAAATAACTATTTATAAAGAACAAGTAACTATCCAATTGTCGCAAGTTCTGATATCAAATATCAAAACAATCATTAATGAATATTTTAAATAACTAGACGGGAGATCTGATATCTAATACCTATAATTGCCGTATTGTGAGAATCGATATTCTTTACACACACAACTATACACATCTCTTTTCTTTAGCTTTATAATTTGCCTTCAATTATTCACAACAATTGTAAATAATTGATTAGTAAAATGTGTCAGACACGTTACCTTTAAAGGTCACTAAAACCAAGAAACGTCATTATCAGCTAAACAAATACCTAATGGGGTTTTCTTAATGCCAGTCAAGAATCTCAAGACATGAATTAATTCACGTCAAATCTTACTACACAAAACTATTCTCTCTAGAGAATTATATCCTAAAACGAATATCTATTTAGATTACCTAATGTGACTTAGTAACTAAGTCACTAACCATCTTGATTTTCAAGAAAATCGGAACAGCAGTTTCCGATGGTTTTGACTAATCTAACAATATCCAAGCCTACTCTTAATCTAGAACCTATTCTAGAAATCTGCAACCATAAGGAAAGTCAGAAAACATATATATAAAATATGCATGCAATAGATTAAAAATTTAATTCTATTTACATAATAGAATAAGGAAAATAAAAGCGGTAATTTTCATAATATTACACACTGCCTTAGTTATGGATTTTTTTATTAGTTATGGATTTTTTAACCCAGCAGTGCCTCCCATTACTTTACGTAATACCGTAATCCCAAACAAAAATGAGAATCAATAATTAAATTGAATTTCATAGTGAGAAGTGGACCCATGAATATATTTCGACTCATAGCTTTGGCATGTTCTCGCCTACGTATATTCACAAGTAGACAACTCATTGTCAATCACATTCATTGTGACTCCTGATTTTGCTCTTGACCGATTCCAATTGTGACAGCTTTAGCACATTCACAGAAGGCGTATCAAGCTTCACTTGTCAGTGACAAACTCAAGCTACCGATGTAGTCCTAACAACTTTGGTACGTTCAGGATTTCCACTTTCACTTGAATTTGTCTCTTATCATATAAGTTCTATCGGCGGCGGAAAAGAACTACTATCAGCCATAACTGCAAAGCTTTGGTACGATACAACTATAGCATCAGGAAATATATTATCTATATCAGGAGTAGTATACGTAGTATTTCGTATTTCGATCCAGTATCAGATGTCACGTGCAAGTCCTGGGGCTGGAATTGTGTCTGCCCCGTACGAAGCACATATCGGTGTTGGATAATATGACCCATAGCGTCACTATTTGCACAGATCATTGTGTTGCTGTAGCAAATTAACTATGTAACAAGGAAATTGCACTCTCGTCATTTGTGATTAGATCACCATAGATATATAAATGAAGAGAGGTCCATATGATTAGTTCTTGGTTTGAGATGATATGAGACAGTATCAGTCCACGAAGGATTAATCATTAAATATCCCTAGCCGTAGTATTATCGAGACTGGACATCGATAATGCGGAATAGGCTAGTTTTGCACTTGTGCGCGTTGTGAGGGCACAACGGCATAGTTCTCATATATATAAGTATTGGATACTTGTGCAAGTGCGATAGGAGGTCGTGTTTCACCGATGGTACGGGAAACAGCTTCGCTCTGGATAGACCCTTCGGAATCCCATTGGTATTATGACTAGGTGTCTATGGGAGGCCGAAATCAAGGTAGGTGTGTATAGTCTTAACCTGAGACTTGCATCGCTAATACTTACGACAATCGGTAAACTTTGGTTTTGGTGGTTGGGGGACTTTAAACGGGTTCTGTGTACACCACTTCTGGGTTTATCAGAGAATCGTAGTGTATTGGATGTGATGTCAAGACGGAAGTGTCACTCCAGTCATAATGGAGATGATGTAACGCAGGATACGGTATTAGTGCTCTTAAGTGATGCGCATCCAATCGTGATATTATGACCAGGTCATGAATATCCGATTATAGAGACTAGTTACCAGACATCCGATATGTGTTTCGGACGGGGCAGACACTTATCCAGCCCCAGCCCTAGCACGTGACTATCCGATACTGGGCCGATATGTACAATACAATTGTATACTACGCTTGATACAGATCTTTGATATTCTTTGATGAATATGTCCGGAGAACTTGGGAAGACTTGGTGCTTTGCTAGGAGTCGACCTTGTCGTAAACGTAAATCGGTAGAACGTAGTACTTGGTACGTACGTGATTCGGATACTCCGACGACCGTATTTACTGCCAGATTATCCGGGGATCTCATGGGTCGCTTCCCGATAATCCACTGATGACGCACAACTCGCACTCTTGAATAATCTGGGATTATATAGAAGAGAGAGAAAATTAATCTAGGATTAATAACGGAGATATTTTATCCGGGATAAAATGTCGTCTAAAGAGAGAGAATGATTAATTTGGAATTAATCGATGAAATATATTCGATATATTAAACGAAATTAGATTTCGACGCGGAATTAAAATAAGATTTTAATTTGGGCAAACGAGTTAATTTAGAA
The DNA here is from genome assembly GCA_019454045.1 of Zanthoxylum bungeanum. NCBI lineage: Eukaryota > Viridiplantae > Streptophyta > Magnoliopsida > Sapindales > Rutaceae > Zanthoxylum > Zanthoxylum bungeanum. The sequence continues at coordinate 129,513 of SKCR01035368.1, read as the reverse complement.
TTAATTCGTTAGCGACATAAATAATAATTTCGCTAGCCGCAATTATTCGATTTAATTAACGTCGCGACGTAAGCTCGGTATTTCGGAAATATCGAACCCGAACGCGTGAGTGCACGTGGGCCCACTTTCATTTGGAAACGTGTGGGGCCCACATGACACATGTCATATTATGCATTATTTAATTCTAATGCATTGCATGTAGATAGTGTACAATGCACTCTATGGTTTTTCATGGAAATTGAGTGTTTGACACTCTAAGCCATTGCATAATTTGTGTCATAGGTTTATTATTAATTTAATAAATATTATGGCATAAATATAAATTAATTTTTTGGTAACAAAAATTAATTACACAATACAATTTTATCTCTCTCAAAATGCTCTCTTCTCTCACGCCCAAACTGAAACAAGTTACTGGTTTGGAACCAATTTTGGCGTGAACATAGGGAAGCAAGGGTTGGGTTTTCATGGTGAAAACCGCAAGTGCTAGCACACTACGAGTCTTGCGAAGGTAGTAGGGAGGTTCCCCCATGAGCCGGGATCCATCGGACGAAGCTCGGAGCTCCGTTTCTTCACTCAAATTTCTGTTTTGCAGGGCAGTGGACTGCCAGCAGTTTGGCGTGAAGGGCAGTGCGTTTTTGGGCTTCATTCTTCTTCAAATCGACTCAACCGATCGATGTGAGTATTCCGCTATCTCCGTTGATGTATTCACACATGTTTTCATGTCTTGATTTGATCTTGGGACCTTGGAATAAACCAACAATCGGATCTCTGGTAACTAGTCTCTATAATCGGATAAATATGACCTAGTCATTTTATCCCGATGACTGCAGTACATAAAAGAACCACTTCCGTATCCTACGTGACCATCAACTCCACTATGACTGGAGTGATACTTCCATCTCGACATCACACCCAATACACTACGATTCTCAATATACCCAGCAGAGGCGTAAACAGAACCTGTTAAAGCCCTGGACGACCTAAAACCAAAGTATATTGATTGTCGTAAGTATTAGCGGTGCAAGTCTCAAGTTAAGACCAAATACATCTACCCTGATTTCGGACTTCCATAGACACATAGTCATACTACCAATGGAATTCCGAGGGGTCTATCCAGAGCGAAGCTGTTTTCCGTACAATCGGTAAAACACAAACTCCTACTACACTTGCATGAGTATTCTATACCCAAATATATGAGAACTATGTCGTTATGCCCTCACAACGCGCACAAGTGTAATACTAGTCTTTTACGCATTATCGATGTCCAATCTCGATAATACTCTGACTAGGGATATTTAATGATTAAACCTTCGTGGATTGATATTCTCTCATATCATCTCAATCCAGGTACTAATCATAAGGACCTCCTATCATTTATACATCTTGGTGATCTAATCACATATGATAAGAGAGCAATTTTCTTTGTCACATAGTTAATTTGTACAACAACACCATGATCTGTACAAATAGTGAAGCTATGGGTCATAACTGTCCAACACATTTTGCATTCCTAACTAAAATACATAGTTTAATATCAACATTAACCAACAGATCTTTTATTGTTCAATCAGTGTGAGTAGAGACAAGTTTCATCATAATCTACAATAGATTGCTGAGTATAACATTTCTCACTGTCATACTATAAAGGTCAAACCTTTAACAAGCTCACTTTGCTTTTGATGTGCAAACCATTTGCACACTTTATGAACGATTCATAGCGAAAGCTTAATCAAGTCCAAACTTGATTGTAGTAAGCTATGAACAATCTTAGATCTATTGTTTAATGCTAACTTTTGAAATTGATATCAAATATCTCTCCCACTATAAGTTGTAGGATAATTTTCTTCGATAAGAAAACAACAGAACCATTAAATATCAAATACTTTACAAATGATTCTGACGTCCTATTGGACTTATATGAAAGATGTCTAAAGGTCTTTTCATCTTATTAATTATTTAGTTCCATTTATAGTTTATCACTCTCACATTTTACTTCAATAATTCAAGTCTTTTCTACAATCATTAGCATATGATGTTACACACCAAGTAATAAAATAATTTTATTACTTGGGATCATAGAAAAGATATTCTCTCAAATAGAATACAATATTCTATTAAATATAATATAATATTATATTAAATAGAATAAATGACAAACTTTTACTTGTACTTCTGATGCGCAATTACTTTTCAATTATATAACCATTATACAAAAGAAAGATTATAATCTCAAACTTTTCAAGATTCGAATTTTCTACTTATGCATATCATATACGTAACTGTAAAAACTAATGGAACCTTAATTAGAAGGATGAATTAATGTTATTGGAGCATATCCCAAAGAGTATTGAAACTAATTCGGTAACACTCAATATCAAATTAATCAAATCATATAAGATTCGATTTCTCCCACTGATTAATTCCATCACAATGGAATCGTAGAAGAATAATATTGAGTAAGAATCATATTCATTGAATAATCTTATAGCTAATTGCCATAAATTCATATGTTTGATTATATCAAAGATCTTTGAACAATTCAAAGACTCATGATGAATTTTAAAGATATAGTTTTTGAAAACTTCAAATCGAATCGCTTTGAACCAGTCAAAATATTCTATATGTATTTCATCAAAACATATTGAAAGCTCTCGAACCATTCAAGACGTTTAATACGTGTTCTTTTAGAAACACGTAACTAAGTCATGATAACTCAATAACTATGTTACGAAGTAAATAAAACTATCCAATGTAATTTATAATTCAATAAACTACATGCAACCAATGTATTAGTTTAATAAATATGTGGTCCAATGATGATCATTAGTTAAATAAGATTTAATCATATTCCCGAATACAATATTCATTAAATGGATAAGGATATGTGGTGTGATCTCATATCAGACCATTCTTTACCATACAAAATAAGCAGCTAATGCTTAAGTGATAAAATCTCATAAAGCATTGTTCTAAGTTATTTACTTAACCGAATATTTTCTTAATGTTTATCTCTTCATCAATGACACTACTAGTCATATTAAAATATGAAATAACTATTTATAAAGAACAAGTAACTATCCAATTGTCGCAAGTTCTGATATCAAATATCAAAACAATCATTAATGAATATTTTAAATAACTAGACGGGAGATCTGATATCTAATACCTATAATTGCCGTATTGTGAGAATCGATATTCTTTACACACAACTATACACATCTCTTTTCTTTAGCTTTATAATTTGCCTTCAATTATTCACAACAATTGTAAATAATTGATTAGTAAAATGTGTCAGACACGTTACCTTTAAAGGTCACTAAAACCAAGAAACGTCATTATCAGATAAACAAATACCTAATGGGGTTTTCTTAATGCCAGTCAAGAATCTCGAGACATGAATTAATTCACGTCAAATCTTACTACACAAGAAACTATTCTCTCTAGAGAATTATATCCTAAAACGAATATCTATTTAGATTACCTAATGTGACTTAGTAACTAAGTCACTAACCATCATGATTTTCAAGAAAATCGGAACAGCAGTTTCCGATGGTTTTGACTAATCTAACAATATCCAAGCCTACTCTTAATCTAGAACCTATTCTAGAAATCTGCAACCATAAGGAAAGTCAGAAAACATATATATAAAATATGCATGCAATGGATTAAAAATTTAATTCTATTTACATAATAGAATAAGGAAAATAAAAGTGGTAATTTTCAAAATATTACACACTGCCTTAGTTATGGATTTTTTTATTAGTTATGGATTTTTAACCCAGCAGTGCCTCCCATTACTTTACCTAATACCGTAATCCCAAACAAAAAATGAGAATCAATAATTAAATTGAATTTCATAGTGAGAAGTGGACCCATGAATATATTTCGACTTATAGCTTTGGCATGTTCTCGCCTACGTATATTCACAAGTAGACAACTCATTGTCAATCACATTCATTGTGACTCCTGATTTTGCTCTTGACCGATTCCAATTGTGACAGCTTTAGCACATTCACAGAAGGCGTATCAATCTTCACTTGTCAGTGACAAACTCAAGCTACCGATGTAGTCCTAACAACTTTGGTACGTTCAGGATTTCCACTTTCACTTGAATTTGTCTCTTATCATATAAGTTCTATCGGAGGAAAAGAACTACTATCAGCCATAATTGCAAAGCTTTGGTACGATACAACTATAGCATCAGGAAATATATTATCTATATCAGGCGTAGTATACGTAGTATTGCGTATTTCGATCCAGTATCAGATGTCACGTGCAAGTCCTGGGGCTGGAATTGTGTCTGCCCTGTACGAAGCACATATCGGATCTCTGGTAACTAGTCTCTATAATCGGATAAATATGACCTAGTCATTTTATCCCGATGACTGCAGTACATAAAAGAACCACTTCCGTATCCTACGTGACCATCATCTCCACTATGACTGGAGTGATACTTCCATCTCGGCATCACACCCAATACACTACGATTCTCAATATACCCAGCAGAGGCGTACACAGAACCTGTTAAAGCCCATGACGACCTAAAACCAAAGTATATTGATTGTCGTAAGTATTAGCGGTGCAAGTCTCAAGTTAAGACCAAATACATCTACCCTCATTTCGGACTTCCATAGACACATAGTCAAACTACCAATGGAACTCCGAGGGGTCTATCCAGAGCGAAGCTGTTTTCCGTACCATCGGTAAAACACAACCTCCTACTACACTTGCATTAGTATCATATACCAAAATATATGAGAACTATGTTGTTATGTCCTCACAACGCGCACAAGTGTAATACTAGTCTTTTACGCATTATCGATGTCCAATCTCGATAATACTCTGACTAGGGATATTTAATGATTAAACCTTCGTGGATTGATATTCTCTCATATCATCTCAATCCAGGTACTAATCATAAGGACCTCCTATCATTTATACATCTTGGTGATCTAATCACATATGATAAGAGAGCAATTTTCTTTGTCACATAGTTAATTTGTACAACAACACCACGATCTGTACAAATAGTGAAGCTATGGGTCATAACTGTCTAACACATTTTGCATTCCTAACTAAAATACATAGTTTAATATCAACATTAACCAACAGATCTTTTATTGTTCAATCAGTGTGAGTAGAGACAAGTTTCATCATAATCTACAATAGATTGCTGAGTATAACATTTCTCACTGTCATACTATAAAGGTCAAACCCTTAACAAGCTCACTTTACTTTTGATGTGCAAACCATTTGCACACTTTATGAACGATTCATAGCGAAAGCTTAATCAAGTCCAAACTTGATTGTAGTAAGCTATGAACAATCTTAGATCTATTGTTTAATGCTAACTTCTGAAATTGATATCAAATATCTCTCTCCCACTATAAGTTGTAGGATAATTTTCTTCGATAAAAAACAACAGAACCATTAAATATCAAATACTTTACAAATGATTCTGACGTCCTATTGGACTTATATGAAAGATGTCTAAAGGTCTTTTCATCTTATTAATTATTTAGTTCCATTTATAGTTTATCACTCTCACATTTTAATTCAATAGTCAAGTCTTTTCTACAATCATTAGCATCTGATGTTACACACCAAGTAATAAAATAATTTTATTACTTGGGATCATAGAAAATATATTCTCTCAAATGAATACAATATTCTATTAAATATAATATAATATTCTATCAAATAGAATAAATGACAAACTTTTACTTGTACTTCTGATGCGCAATTACTTTTCATTACATAACCATTATACAAAAGAAAGATTCTAATCTCAAACATTTTCAAGATTCGAATTTTCTACTTATACATATCATATATGTAACTGTAAAAACTAATGGAACCTTAATTAAAAGGATGAATTAATGTTATTGGAGCATATCCCCAAGAGTATTGAAACTAATTCGGTAACACTCAATATCAAATTAATCAAATCATATAAGATTCGATTTCTCCACTATCAATTCTTTCTATCACAATGGAATCGTAGAAAATAATATTGAGTAAGAATCATATTCATTGAATAATCTTATAGCTAATTTCCATAAATTCATATGTTTGATTATATCAAAGATCTTTGAACAATTCAAAGACTCATGATGAATTTTAAAGATATAGTTTTTGAAAAACTTCAAATCGAATCGCTTTGAACCAGTCAAAATATTCTATATGTATTTCATCAGAAACATATTGAAAGTTCTCGAACCATTCAAGACGTTTAATACGTGGTTCTTTTAGAAACACGTAACTAAGTCATGATAACTCAATAACTATGTTACGAAGTAAATAAAACTATCCAATGTAATTTATAATTCAATAAACTACATGCAACCAATGTATTAGTTTAATAAATCTGTGGTCCAATGATGATCATTAGTTAAATAAGATTTAATCATATTCCCGAATACAATATTCATTAAATGGATAAGGATATGTGGTGTGATCTCATATCAGACCATTCTTTACCATACAAAATAAGCAGCTAATGCTTAAGTGATAAAATCTCATAAAGCATTGTTCTAAGTTATTTACTTAAAACCGAATATTTTTCTTAATGTTTATCTCTTCATCAATGACACTACTAGTCATATTAAAATATGAAATAACTATTTATAAAGAACAAGTAACTATCCAATTGTCGCAAGTTCTGTATATCAAATATCAAACCAATCATTATGAATATTTTAAATAACTAGACGGGAGATCTGATATCTAATACCTAAAATTGTCGTATTGTGAGAATCGATATTCTTTACACACAACTATACACATCTCTTTTCTTTAGCTTTATAATTTGCCTTCAATTATTCACAACAATTGTAAATAATTGATTAGTAAAATGTGTCAGACACGTTACCTTTAAAGGTCACTAAAACCAAGAAACGTCATTATCAGATAAACAAATACCTAATGGGGTTTTCTTAATGCCATCAAGAGTCTCGAGACATGAATTAATTCACGTCAAATCTTACTACAACAAGAAACTATTCTCTCTAGAGAATTATATCCTAAAACGAATATCTATTTAGATTACCTAATGTGACTTAGTAACTAAGTCACTAACCATCTTGATTTTCAAGAAAATCGGAACAGCAGTTTCCGATGGTTTTGTCTAATCTAACAATACCCAAGCCTACTCTTAATCTAGAACCTATTCTAGAAATCTGCAACCATAAGGAAAGTCAGAAAACATATATATAAAATATGCATGCAATGGATTAAAAATTTAATTCTATTTACATAATAGAATAAGGAAAATAAAAGCAGTAATTTTCATAATATTACACACTACCTTAGTTATGGATTTTTTTATTAGTTATGGATTTTTTAACCCAGCAGTGCCTCCCATTACTTTACGTAATACCGTAATCCCAAACAAAAAATGAGAATCAATTAATTAAATTGAATTTCATAGTGAGAAGTGGACCCCATGAATATATTTCGACTCATAGCTTTGGCATGTTCTCGCCTACGTATATTCAAAAGTAGACAACTCATTGTCAATCACATTCATTGTGACTCCTGAATTTGCTTTTGACCGATTCCAATTGTGACAGCTTTAGCACATTCACAGAAGGCGTATCAAGCTTCACTTGTCAGTGACAAACTCAAGCTACCGATGTAGTCCTAACAACTTTGGTACGTTCAGGATTTCCACTTTCACTTGAATTTGTCTCTTATCATATAAGTTCTATCGGCGGAAAAGAACTACTATCAGCCATAACTACAAAGCTTTGGTACGATACAACTATAGCATCAGGAAATATATTATTTATATCAGGCGTAGTATACGTAGTATTGCGTATTTCGATCCAGTATCAGATGTCACGTGCAAGTCCTGGGGCTGGAATTGTGTCTGCCCCGTACGAAGCACATATCGGATCTCTGGTAACTAGTCTCTATAATCGGATAAATATGACCTATTCATTTTATCCCGATGACTGTAGTACATAAAAGAACCAGTTCTGTATCCTACGTGACCATCATCTCCACTATGACTGGAGTGATACTTCCATCTCGACATCACACCCAATACACTACGATTCTCAATATACCCAGCAGAGGCGTACACAGAACCTGTTAAAGCCCTGGACGACCTAAAACCAAAGTATATTGATTGTCGTAAGTATTAGCGGCGCAAGTCTCAAGTTAAGACCAAATACATCTACCCTGATTTCGGACTTCCATAGACACATAGTCATACTACCAATGGAATTCCGAGGGGTCTATCCAGAGCGAAGCTGTTTTCCGTACCATCGGTAAAACACAACCTCCTACTACACTTGCATGAGTATTCTATACCCAAATATATGAGAACTATGTCGTTATGCCCTCACAACGCGCACAAGTGTAATACTAGTCTTTTACGCATTATCGATGTCCAATCTCGATAATACTCTGACTAGGGATATTTAATGATTAAACCTTCGTGGATTGATATTCTCTCATATCATCTCAATCCAGGTACTAATCATAAGGACCTCCTATCATTTATACATCTTGGTGATCTAATCACATATGATAAGAGAGCAATTTTCTTTGTCACATAGTTAATTTGTACAACAACACCATGATCTGTACAAATAGTGAAGCTGTGGGTCATAACTGTCCAACACATTTTGCATTCCTAACTAAAATACATAGTTTAATATCAACATTAACCAACAGATCTTTTATTGTTCAATCAGTGTGAGTAGAGACAAGTTTCATCATAATCTACAATAGATTGCTGAGTATAACATTTCTCACTGTCATACTATAAAGGTCAAACCTTTAACAAGCTCACTTTGCTTTTGATGTGCAAACCATTTGCACACTTTATGAACGATTCATAGCGAAAGCTTAATCAAGTCCAAACTTGATTGTAGTAAGCTATGAACAATCTTAGATCTATTGTTTAAGGCTAACTTCTGAAATTGTTATCAAATATCTCTCCCACTATAAGTTGTAGGATAATTTTATTTTTCTTCGATAAGAAAACAACAGAACCATTAAATATGAAATACTTTACAAATGATTCTGACGTCCTATTAGACTTATATGAAAGATGTCTAAAGGTCTTTTCATCTTATTAATTATTTAGTTCCATTTATAGTTTATCACTCTCACATTTTAATTCAATAAGTCAAGTCTTTTCTACAATCATTAGCATCTGATGTTACACACCAAGTAATAAAATAATTTTATTACTTGGGATCATAGAAAATATATTCTCTCAAATAGAATACAATATTCTATTAAATATAATATAATATTCTATCAAATAGAATAAATGACAAACTTTTACTTGTACTTCTGATGCGCAATTACTTTTCAATTATATAACCATTATACAAAAGAAAGATTCTAATCTCAAACTTTTCAAGATTCGAATTTTCTACTTATACATATCTTATACGTAACTGTAAAAACTAATGGAACCTTAATTAAAAGGATGAATTAATGTTATTGGAGCATATCCCCAAGAGTATTGAAACTAATTCGGTAACACTCAATATCAATTAATCAAATCATATAAGATTCGATTTCTCCCACTGATCAATTCCATCACAATGGAATCGTAGAAGAATAATATTGAGTAAGAATCATATTCATTGAATAATCTTAGAGCTAATTTCCATAAATTCATTTGTTTGATCATATCAAAGATCTTTGAATAATTCAAAGACTCGTGATGAATTTTAAAGATATAGTTTTTGAAAAACATCAAATCGAATCGCTTTGAACCGGTCAAAATATTCTATCTGTATTTCATCAGAAACATATTGAAAGTTCTCGAACCATTCAAGACGTTTAATACGTGTTCTTTTAGAAACACGTAACTAAGTCATGATAGCTCAATAACTATGTTACGAAGTAAATAAAACTATCCAATGTAATTTATAATTCAATAAACTACATGCAACCAATGTATTAGTTTAATAAATCTGTGGTCCAATGATGATCATTAGTTAAATAAGATTTAATCATATTCCCGAATACAATATTCATTAAATGGATAAGGATATGTGGTGTGATCTCATATCAGACCATTCTTTACCATATAAAATAAGCAGCTAATGCTTAAGTGATAAAATCTCATAAAGCATTGTTCTAAGTTATTTACTTAACCGAATATTTTTCTTAATGTTTATCTCTTCATCAATGACACTACTAGTCATATTAAAATATGAAATAACTATTTATAAAGAACAAGTAACTATCCAATTGTCGCAAGTTCTGATATCAAATATCAAAACAATCATTAATGAATATTTTAAATAACTAGACGGGAGATCTGATATCTAATACCTAAAATTGTCGTATTGTGAGAATCGATATTCTTTACACACAACTATACACATCTCTTTTCTTTAGCTTTATAATTTACCTTCAATTATTCACAACAATTGTAAATAATTGATTAGTAAAATGTGTCAGACACGTTACCTTTAAAGGTCACTAAAACCAAGAAACGTCATTATCAGATAAACAAATACCTAATGGGGTTTTCTTAATGCCAGTCAAGAATCTCGAGACATGAATTAATTCACGTCAATTCTTACTACACAAGAAACTATTCTCTCTAGAGAATTATATCCTAAAACAAATATCTATTTAGATTACCTAATGTGACTTAGTAACTAAGTCACTAACCATCTTGATTTTCAGGAAAATCGGAACAGCAGTTTCCGATGGTTTTGACTAATCTAACAATATCCAAGCCTACTCTTAATCTAGAACCTATTCTAGAAATCTGCAACTATAAGGAAAGTCAGAAAACATATATATAATATGCATGCAATGGATTAAAAATTTAATTCTATTTACATAATAGAATAAGGAAAATAAAAGCGGTAATTTTCATAATATTACACACTGCCTTAGTTATGGATTTTTTATTAGTTATGGATTTTTTAACCCAGCAGTGCCTCCCAATACTTTACGTAATACCGTAATCCCAAACAAAAAATGAGAATCAATAATTAAATTGAATTTCATAGTGAGAAGTGGACCCCATGAATATATTTCGACCCATAGCTTTGGCATGTTCTCGCCTACGTATATTCATAAGTAGACAACTCATTGTCAATCACATTCACTGTGACTCCTGATTTTGCTCTTGACCGATTCCAATTGTGACAGCTTTAGCACATTCACAGGAGGCGTATCAAGCTTCCTTGTCAGTGAAAAACTCAAGCTACCGATGTAGTCCTAACAGCTTTGGTACGTTCAGGATTTCCACTTTCACTTGAATTTGTCTCATATCATATAAGTTCTATCGGCGGAAAAGAACTACTATCAGCCATAACTGCAAAGCTTTGGTACGATACAACTATAGCATCAGGAAATATATGATCTATATCAGGCGTAGTATACGTAGTATTGCGTATTTCGATCCAGTATCAGATGTCACGTGCAAGTCCTGGGGCAGGAATTGTGTCTGCCCCGTACGAAGCACATATCGGATCTCTGGTAACTAGTCTCTATAATCGGATAAACATGACCTAGTCATTTTATCCCGATGACTGCAGTACATAAAAGAACCAGTTTCGTATCCTACGTGACCATCATCTCCACTATGATTGGAGTGATACTTCCATCTCGACATCACACCCAATACACTACGATTCTCAATATACCCAGCAGAGGCGTACACAGAACCTGTTAAAGCCCTGGATGACCTAAAACCAAAGTATATTGATTGTCGTAAGTATTAGCGGTGCAAGTCTCAAGTTAAGACCAAATACATCTACCCTGATTTCGGATTTCCATAGACACATAGTCATACTACCAATGGAATTCCGAGGGGTCTATCCAGAGCGAAGCTGTTTTCCGTACAATCGGTAAAACACAACCTCCTACTACACTTGCATGAGTATTCTATACCCAAATATATGAGAACTATGTCGTTATGCCCTCACAACGCGCACAAGTGTAATACTATTCTTTTACGCATTATCGATGTCCAATCTCGATAATACTCTGACTAGGGATATTTAATGATTAAACCTTCGTGGATTGATATTCTCTCATATCATCTCAATCCAGGTACTAATCATAAGGACCTCCTATCATTTATACATCTTGGTGATCTAATCACATATGATAAGAGAGCAATTTTCTTTGTCACATAGTTAATTTGTACAACAACACCATGATCTGTACAAATAGTGAAGCTATGGGTCATAACTGTCCAACACATTTGGCATTCCTAACTAAAATACATAGTTTAATATCAACATTAACCAACAGATCTTTTATTGTTCAATCAGTGTGAGTAGAGACAAGTTTCATCATAATCTACAATAGATTGCTGAGTATAACATTTCTCACTGTCATACTATAAAGGTCAAACCTTTAACAAGCTCACTTTGCTTTTGATGTGCAAACCATTTGCACACTTTATGAACGATTCATAGCGAAAGCTTAATCAAGTCCAAACTTGATTGTAGTAAGCTATGAACAATCTTAGATCTATTGTTTAATGCTAACTTCTGAAATTGATATCAAATATCTCTCCCACTATAAGTTGTAGGATAATTTTCTTCGATAAGAAAACAACAGAACCATTAAATATCAAATACTTTACAAATGATTCTGACGTCCTATTGGACTTATATGAAAGATGTCTAAAGGTCTTTTCATCTTATTAATTATTTAGTTCCATTTATAGTTTATCACTCTCACATTTTAATTCAATAAGTCAAGTCTTTTCTACAATCATTAGCATCTGATGTTACACACCAAGTAATAAAATAATTTTATTACTTGGGATCATAGAAAATATATTCTCTCAAATAGAATACAATATTCTATTAAATATAATATAATATTCTATCAAATAGAATAAATGACAACTTTTACTTGTACTTCTGATGCGCAATTACTTTTCAATTATATAACCATTTACAAAAGAAAGATTATAATCTCAAACTTTTCAAGATTCGAATTTTCTACTTATACATATCATATACGTAACTGTAAAAACTAATGGAACCTTAATTAAAATGATGAATTAATGTTATTGGAGCATATCCCCAAGAGTATTGAAACTAATTCGGTAACACTCAATATCAAATTAATCAAATCATATAAGATTCGATTTCTCCCACTGATCAATTCCATCACAATGGAATCGTAGAAGAATAATATTGAGTAAGAATCATATTCATTGAATAATCTTAGAGCTAATTTCCATAAATTCATATGTTTGATCATATCAAAGATCTTTCAATAATTCAAAGACTCGTGATGAATTTTAAAAATATAGTTTTTGAAAAACTTCAAATCGAATCGCTTTGAACCAGTCAAAATATTCTATCTGTATTTCATCAGAAACATATTGAAAGTTCTCGAACCATTCAAGACGTTTAATACGTGTTCTTTTAGAAACACGTATCTAAGTCATGATAGCTCAATAACTATGTTACGAAGTAAATAAAACTATCCAATGTAATTTATAATTCAATAAACTACATGCAACCAATGTATTAGTTTAATAAATCTGTGGTCCAATGATGATCATTAGTTAAATAAGATTTAATCATATTCCCGAATACAATATTCATTAAATGGGTAAGGATATGTGGTGTGATCTCATATCAGACCATTCTTTACCATATAAAATAAGCAGCTAATGCTTAAGTGATAAAATCTCATAAAGCATTGTTCTAAGTTATTTACTTAACCGAATATTTTTCTTAATGTTTATCTTTTCATCAATGACACTACTAGTCATATTAAAATATGAAATAACTATTTATAAAGAACAAGTAACTATCCAATTGTCGCAAGTTCTGATATCAAATATCAAAACAATCATTAATGAATATTTTAAATAACTAGACGGGAGATCTGATATCTAATACCTAAAATTGTCGTATTGTGAGAATCGATATTCTTTACACACAACTATACACATCTCTTTTCTTTAGCTTTATAATTTGCCTTCAATTATTCACAACAATTGTAAATAATTGATTAGTAAAATGTGTCAGACACGTTACCTTTAAAGGTTACTAAAACCAAGAAACGTCATTATCAGATAAAAAAATACCTAATGGGGTTTTCTTAATGCCAGTCAAGAATCTCGAGACATGAATTAATTCACGTCAATTCTTACTACACAAGAAACTATTCTCTCTAGAGAATTATATCCTAAAACGAATATCTATTTAGATTACCTAATGTGACTTAGTAACTAAGTCACTAACCATCTTGATTTTCAAGAAAATCGGAACAGCAGTTTCCGATGGTTTTGACTAATCTAACAATATCCAAGCCTACTCTTAATCTAGAACTTATTCTAGAAATCTGCAACCATAAGGAAAGTCAGAAAACATATATATAAAATATGCATGCAATGGATTAAAAATTTAATTCTATTTACATAATAGAATAAGGAAAATAAAAGCGGTAATTTTCATAATATTACACACTGCCTTAGTTATGGATTTTTTATTAGTTATGGATTTTTTAACCCAGCAGTGCCTCCCAATACTTTACGTAATACCGTAATCCCAAACAAAAATGAGAATCAATAATTAAATTGAATTTCATAGTGAGAAGTGGACCCCATGAATATATTTCGACTCATAGCTTTGGCATGTTCTCGCCTACGTATATTCACAAGTAGACAACTCATTGTCAATCACATTCACTGTGACTCCTGATTTTGGTCTTGACCGATTCCCATTGTGATAGCTTTAGCACATTCACAGGAGGCGTATCAAGGCTTCACTTGTCAGTGACAAACTCAAGCTACCGATGTAGTCCTAACAGCTTTGGTACGTTCAGGATTTCCACTTTCACTTGAATTTGTCTCTTATCATATAATTTCTATCGGCGCAAAAGAACTACTATCAGCCATAACTGCAAAGCTTTGGTACGATACAACTATAGCATCAGGAAATCATGTACATCCGTACTGATAAGGCGGAACAAGAAACAAGTATTTCTAATACTAGTTACTTTAATGCCTTATTTAAGAGGCAATATTCCTATTGTCCAACAATTCAAAATTAATAAAATTAATTTCACATGCATGTGAAAATTAAAAAAAAAGATTAAATATCATATATCAAGCATGAAAAATGCAATGGATGTAGGATCATACTTTCTCTGATACCAATTTTTTTGGGTTTTAACACGGGTGCAGCGGAAGCGCGCGGTTCAGGCGAAATCGTAACTTTAAAATTTTTAAACTTACCAAATAAATTATTCAATATCCAATATGAATAATTCATTCCTATTTCACCCAAACATGTTATATTCGTTATTAAATAACAATAAATAATTTAGAAAACATCGCGAAACATTTACGAAAATGTTTTTCCGCAAAATGGCATAAAATACGTTTTTGCCTAAACCGACCAACCAATACACATGGGGGCATGCCCAGGTCAGTCCCAAAAGTACTTGGGCAGTTCATGGGCTGTCTAAACAGTGACCAATTCGCTGTTGGACAGCCGTCATCCAGTAAGCCCCAAACTCACCCAGTAATGCCGTTTTTCGTCGTTTTCGCTTATTTTCACTCCGAAATAATTTCCGACAATTATTTCAATACCCAATAAACATCCAATATATTAAAATAACATATTTTTCGTCACCAAAATTCCAGAATTTCTAGATCTGATCTAGGTGCCAAAAATATCATTTTTCATGCTTTAAATCCAATTTTCTCAACATTAATCATATTAATATTTACACCAATCAAAGCCACCACCTATGAAGAACTCAAGAATAATTCTAGGAGTTATAAGAGTGGTCATAACACTCTAGAATAGCAACAAGTCATCAAATGATAAAATTGAACTAATATTACACTAATATTATTCAATCTAACTTCACATATGCATCTAGCCTCCAAATCCATCCTCCAAATCAAAAACCCCAAAAACCAAGAAAGAAAGAAACCTTTGAACTATTCTAGATATTCAAGAACAAGAAACAAGCTTTCTAAGTTTAAGAATATTGAAGATTACCTCAAAATCTCCTAATTTCCTTTAACTTTCTTCTTGATTTCCTCACTTTCTCTTCAAGTTTCTTCAAGAAAATTTGGGAGCTTTCTTTTTTGAAGATGATTTTAGACCATGGAGGTTAATGAATGAAGAAAAAATAATTTTTTACTTTATATACATGGCTTAACCTAACTTGGGGGTAATTTGGTCATTTTAGTTCATTTAATCACATTTAAAGAATTCAAATTCAATTTGAATTCTTCAAGCTTAAAAAATCATGTCACTTATTACCAATGATAATGAAACATATTACATAATAATTATGAAATATATATATTATTTAATTATATAAATATTTAACATTTAAATATCTAAATAATTAATTAAAACAATTATTAGTATATATATATATATTTGTATTTACACTAAATAACAAAATACATATATCAATGGTATGTTTCAAAATCTCATTTGACAAATAATTAATATGTATCTAATCAAATTTTGTATCAAATACAAATACATATTAATTATTAATTGACCAAAATCCTCTAATACATGTATTTTCGGTTAACCATTTAAACGATTTGAATTAACTCATTTAATCCGATGAAATATTATGAATAATCTATATTATTCATAACGCGTTGCCCAAGTACTTAATGAATACACTTCATATTGTGGGACTCTCTAAGTTTAGGTTTATCCGTCACGGAATCCAATTTCATGTCCTTAATTCACCCACTTGTAAATTGTGACCACCACGGATAATCTCGTTAAACTATGTAAGTCGAGGTTATTGCATATGTATAATCCTTCCATCACAGGATATCAATATTATATCGGGGATATAGATAGGAACATCAAATCCCTAAGGTATAATATAATCAACTTTCAAATTTACGATCTCTAAATAACACTCGGAACTCGCTTTCGAAATATACCACGGCCATAGATTTACTAGATCACAAACACGTAGAAGATACATATGTCATGTACACAAGACTGACGGATTCTCTCTGATACTCACAGGATTTCATGAGCATCGGTCCACACCCAACGAACAAGCGGAGGTCTGATCTGAATAGATCGGTGACGTGACTGCCATCAAAGTGTGGAGGATGTCTCATATATCCATAGTGGTATCTCAAGTCGAATGACCATTATGCTACTCGACTCGAGAATATTCCTATTGACGTTGGTGTACCATCTATTAGGAAATCTTCGGTGAGTCATTCAGCGTTTATAAAATAAACACCTATATGTATATACGAGTCTCCCAAGACTCATGGTTCAATGGGATAAATCATCGGATCAAGTCTCGATATATGACATGTACTGGTCTCAGCAGATTTTACTAACCAACCCGTGTTAGTAAATCTTGACCAGAAACTTATTTGAGAATATACAACTTATAGTGATTTGAGAATATACAACTTATAGTGACACTTACCAATGTCAATTACAAACTACATTGTAACTCTGCACTACATTGTAAATCTTGGGGTCTTTGTCTAATATATACATATCACTAAATCAGATTTAGTTTCAATCTAATCGTAATTAAATCGAATACATATATAAGAACAAGAGGTGCTACCATTAAGTAAGTAATATTATGGAAAAAATAGTTGTTCGTATTCATGAATCGGACATAAATACGATCCGGATTGGCACTCCGAGCACCAACCCTAACAAAGACCACCAAATATATGCGTACGGGGGGATGCCCCTAAGCGTCAGTTTTTATGTATGAGGGACGACCATATGTGACGCCCCATTCGCCAGATATACAGATATACATATACAGAGTTTTCAAATACATATTTTTCAAAAACATATTTTCAGAAGTGGATTTCCAGAAAAAGATTTCTCAGAAAAGTTGAGTTTTATAAAAGAGTTTTCAGGAAAGCTTTTCAGAAGAGTTAAGTTTTCAGGAAAGCTTTTCAGGATGGATACTGATGGCAGTCACTAGGTTGTTGAGTCCACCAAATCAAGTCAAGGGAGACAGTACAGTCAAAGTAGAAAAGAAGTTATGTAATAGTCATTGGTATTGTATCGGTCATTGTATAAGTTAAAATGATTATGAATAAAATTGTAAAGGAAATGATTCTTGGGTATATCGTTATCTATATTGAGTTACATTTCATGTTGTTGAGTTAGGGGCAATGGTCCCTATGCATGAGTCAATAATTTGAGATGAGTCTAGTAAAGATGATTACAGTCAGATAGTCAGAGGCTCAAGGGAATAGGTCAGCCTATTCCCTGCCAGTAGCATCTTCTGGAGGGGGATGTTATAAAGATGGTATGAGAGCCTGGTTCAGGGAGTCAGTGACTGTAGTGGGTAGAGTGTTGGGGTCTTGTATGCGCAGTATGTCTGGGATAACCATATGCGAGGCACTATCTCTCCAGTATCTGATCCTCGAGTACATCCTCAAGTCTTATAGACAGGTTAGTAAGCATTCCCAAAGCTATCTGAATTCTCTTCCTAATCAAGTAACCATAATCCTTGCTCTAGTTAAGAATCATTCCGTAATCATCCTGGTTTACTTCCAGAAGATCAGAACAAGCTATAAAACTGGATAGTAAAGATCCAAGAATATCTACCCAATAGAGTAAAAATGAGAAAGAGAAAGCTAGAAGAAAAGCAAGGAAAGATGTATCTATTCTTAAGAAACCGGAAGTAAGAAGAGATAAAGATACAAAATTAGATAAATAAGAAAGTGCTAGAACTTATAGTAAAAAAGAAAATAGAATAAGAGCGAGTGATAGTAAAATGTCGAGTAGACCTAAGTGAGGTTTCTTCCCTCCAAGTAAGATTATTTCCCTTCTCGGAAGATTTCTTCAAGCCGATCCAATAGCCTTCGAGTACCTCGTATAGATAGCAAGTTCCCCAAGTAATACAGGATAGCCAGAAATATAGAAGAAGCCATAAATCAGGATTTGACGTGGGAGTTCCAATAGACAAGATATGCCAAAAAGGATTTAGATATTCTAGATCCCTAAACCCAGGCCTGCAAGCAAACAAATAAAGGTCGCAAAGAAATATGATTAGTTGCCTCAGCCAAGAAACCCGACAGAGATACGGCCCTAAGTTAACCAAATTTTCTGTGATATCGGTTAAGAAAGCTATCTTGGCGGAGTCTATCTCATACCCACCTTACATGAGTAATAGAATCTATCAGGACACGGAGTACCGGAACAAAGACATCAACATACGTTGAGACGTGAAACTCTTACCCCATCTTTACTAGCATATATAAGGGTAACCGTAAGGAAGTCCGATAATGGTATCTACTAAGCAATAAACAGAGAACGCCGAAAGATAATATCACTCAGAAAAGGTCCTAGGAAATTTCTTAAGTTAGAAAGAAGAGAACCTAGTATAATTCAAGAATCTAGACAAGTCAGCACGAGGCTTGAAGTACTAGTAAAGTCCACAGAATTGACCAAACATAGTAGAAACTTATAGATCAGACCAATGCCAGTAGAAGTCTGCGTAGGTTCAAATAGGACAGACTCAGAAGGATGAAGATATTCAGAAGTTAACAAGAGTACTGGCACGAACAATAAGAATTAAAAAGGTATAACTGCAACGTATAGCAAGAGTAAAATGGTATGAGTCTAGAAAGTAACCTATAAGAAATAACCACTAAATAGCCTCAATAGTACGGCTTAGAGCCAAGAGATAGGATATGGAAATAGTAAAAAAAGGATGCGGGAAGTAACAAGGAAGTTCAGTACATATAGACACATAGATAACGTAGCACGAAGGTAGTAACGTAATTGGAAACCTCAACAAATTTGATAAGAGTTGTGGAAACCTTAAGACCTGGAGTAATTGATGCGGATTCTAATAGTATGAGCGATAACTCTTCTGTCCAGTAGTTCCGACCCCAGCAAGTATATAGGCATCCAATTAGACCATCATTGGACTTAGACAGATAACATAAATGTGTATTCTAAGATCTCCAAGGAAATCAGGTATTTACCCCACAAATTAGAGCCTAGTAAGGACTTGAACAAGTAAAGAAGAGAATCAAACAGGATAGATAAATCATGAGTCAGCAAGACATCCAACTCAAGAAGCTCAACATGACCTAGATATGGATCAGAAGATAGTAATATCTTGTATCGGATAAAGTGATTAGGATTCATGGTAGGTTTAGCCGAATTTAGAAGGAACGGCCTGTCCTATCGTAGAACTAAAAGCCTTCAATGAAGTAGAGACTCGAAAGAGTAAAGAACTAGAGTATTTGACGTATATAACGACTCTCAGAAGTAAAGAATATGACTCATATAGAACTCTCCACCATGCTAGAGAAGGAAAATTAGTAAGAGAGTAACACCCGAACTAGAAGCATAAGTAGTGATACCTTAACCTGTCATAGATATGGAGCGTCCAAAGAAGAAAGACGTAAGGGGTTCAAGGAACTGGGATGAGGAGGAATAACAGAGGAAGTACGGTAGGGTTTTGAGAGAGCATAAACCTTAAGAAGGTTCTCAGTAAAAGGTGGTATGACTGATAGTCAAAATAAATCAGGAGTAAAGTTGGAAGAGGAAATTCAGATTGATCCTAACAGAAATACCTTAGGGTGGGAGCCAACACCATATATGTAAATAAGGGAGTCCTAGGCTTATAGATGAGTAGTATGTGCAACTACAGCATTGGTAGCTAGTGAGATCACCGCAACCATAAAGAATTCAGGACCAACCCCCACCCTCTCAACCCTTGTTAGACAACAACTGCAAAGATGAACCTCGATTTTTGTTACTAAAACATTCCCAGATATAGATGAATCTGTGAGGGATACTAAGACATAGATCACTAAAGTTGCAAATATAGAATAAAGTAGGAAATAAGACGAAAAGAACACTAAGTAAAAGGTTTGGAGGTGGAACTGTCGAGGTGGCGACAATAGGAGAGAATACTGAGTAAACGATGACAGAAGTGCATAACAACAAGATTTCTCAGTATTGGAATGAAACTAAAATTCTATTACGTCTTAACTCATGTATTCATGTGAAATAACCAGCTATAGTTTAAGTTGACCTAACCACCACGGGTTTGGGATGGCCTTAGCCACAAGTATGGGTGGTGGTTTGGTAGATGTGTAGTATAGTATGGATTGAGAAGATAAGTTTACTACAATGCTACATTTAGTACAGTGGGTGAGTTATCAAGGTATAACTTACGTAAATGGTCATCGAATGAAGATGAAATTTACAAGTTTGTGTATATTTGCATATACCTGATTAACGACACTTGATAGAGCAAGACTATGGAAACAATAAAAAAAAGGATATCCTAGCATGCAACCGAGTATGGAGAATAAGTTGGTGTGAAA
The DNA here is from genome assembly GCA_019454045.1 of Zanthoxylum bungeanum. Taxonomy (NCBI): domain Eukaryota; kingdom Viridiplantae; phylum Streptophyta; class Magnoliopsida; order Sapindales; family Rutaceae; genus Zanthoxylum; species Zanthoxylum bungeanum. The sequence goes on along the minus strand of SKCR01035368.1, from coordinate 108,206 downwards.
GACAACCATCAGATTTATAGTAACAACGAAAGTAAACTACGAAAAGAGCATGAACTCTAGCCAGGATCGAATCATCGGCGTCAAAGTCAATAACAAGGAATACGGTTTAAACACAAGTGTGCATGCAATTAAGCCTGAATCTTTGGCCAATTGAGGAGGACCACTAGAAAAACTACCCAGAATTAACATCCTAAGTACAAGAGTCATCAGTAGATAAAATCAGTAAGCTAAGAAGCCATAGGCCCCATAGATGAACAAAGCTATAAGAACTTGAAGAAATGAGCTCATAAGCAGTTGGAACTTTGTAATGAGAATATAGAGAATTAAATAGCTAAGATATGAGAAAGAATAATAAGATCAGGTCGAGCAAGTGGAGCTAAAGAAGTATCGAGCATAAGTATTGTTAATAAAGACAATGATCACTCTTGTCAATTTATTTATCCTGGAATGAGAATGCGGGAAGCCCAACCATAGAGATACCAGTATTTCTGGAGAGAGACTCAAAAGTACCGGCTAAGAAGAACCTGATTGAGTCAAATAAGTTGTTGAGCATAACTAGAGGTCTAGAGAAAAGGTTTCTTTGAAACAATGAATATTGAGCATAGCTAGAGGTTTAGAAATGAGATTTCTTGATACATGACGGTAGTAAAGGGTACTCGACGGATATCTTATTAAACAAGGACGAGGTAGTACCTCTCGGTAAAAAATTTAAGGGATTTTTACTGTAGCCACGAACCCTATAGCATTTTACCCAAGCGTGAAAAGAGGTACGATACATGAAGAAGATATTAAGAAAGATGAAGAGTATCATATGCCTACTAGCCAAATGGTAAATGATCAGTTGGGCAGAGATTTTTGTTATTAAGTCAAATGGAATCCCAAATTATGCAGAACAGTTACAGCATAGTAAGAGTTCACACAGAAAATTTAGTATACAACCTTAGTTATGACTTCCAAGTCATGGCATTCAAGGTTCAACATGATAATCTCATTGTCCTGTGATGTAATGATAGCTCATGGAAAATCGTCGGGAAGTGGTATGATATAGTGGATCAGACATATATTATGAGTATATTTAGTCAGTTGAAAGTTGGTGGTTTAGAAATAGCCGTGAACCCCTGTAACTTGTGGTAAGGTATTCAATATCATGAATTTCAAGCCTAGGCAGATCCCATATTTCGATTTTAAAGAGGATTCAATGACGAATCCTATTTAAGGGGGAATTTATAACACCCCGGTAATCTCGACGACTACTAGTTCTGGATGGCATAATACATGATGTAAATCATATTCAAAAATGTATGTGCTCATGAAATGACTTTTGAGACATTCGACCAATTCTTTATAGTTCCGATGCGAAACTTGGCTTACATTTCTTTCCAAAAATCCCTTAGTATTTGGGGCATAATATTTTCATACGATCTTCGATTTTATGAACTTTATATCGTAGGAATGCTAAGACTGAGACCTACAACTTCTACGTCAGATATTTTTCCAAATTCGAGCCAGAAATAAGTCAAAAATTGAGATTTTCGTGACAGCTACAGTAAAATTCGGGAATAACCTAGAGTTATGGGGATGTGGCTCAATCTTATCCACCCATCTCAAAATAAAATCAGCCATTTTTATCTATAAAAAGGGCATTATTCCCTCATCTTGAAAAGCAAAAAATGTGAAGGGTGTAGGGGAAGCATTTTTCATGCAAATATTTCTTCTCACCTTCATTTCTTCAAGTTATCTTGATACATTGAAGCTCTATTTCAAGTTTGGTAAGTTCTTTTCTCTTTCTATCTTCTCAATTTTCAATTTTGAGCAAAGAATGTAAAGTCCAAACTTCACACCTTATAAACCCTATTGGATTAGCTTAATTGGCTTGGTTGAGTTGTTAGCATGTATCTTGAGAAGTGTCATAATAGAATTAACCTGAATTGAAGTTTTGTGTGTATGAATGTGTTGGGAAATTATGCATTGTGACTTAATGAAACTAGACAATGGTTGGACTTTGGGTTGAAGATATAAAATGAGTTTTGATCAATGTTGAGGATTAGATAAATGTTTATGTGTTGGTGTTAGCCTATGGGTGTGAGGATTGCTTGTGCATGGAATTGAAGAGTTGAAGCTTGGCCTTGAAATTGAGCCAACATCACGATGTTAAACCCTCAGCGTCACGACGCGTACCAAACAAAAGCTCACTGCCTAAGTCTGATCGAGTGGGCGTCGCGACGCTCAAAGCTTAACGTCGTGAAGCAGAGCAAGTAGAGGCTCTGCCTCGGGTCTGAGCCAGTGGGAGTCATGACGCACAATGTCTGGAGTTGTGACGCGCGACCAATTTACAGAATCAGATTTAACCCTTCCAATTAAAACCTAGGATATTAGAGGCCACCCTTAGGGTCACATATCATCTCATATACACATAATATATCATGTCACAAGCATAGTACGTCATATAGTAATAATAATTTCGAAGCATATCCCACGACTTGTATTCTAATTAAGTTATCAATTATAGATTATCGACAGGAACCGCAAATTCCTTCGAAAAAGTAAAGTAATGGCAGTCAGATCCAAAAATCAGTGAGTGGACCTTTCTCTTAAACTATGTTTACTTATATGTTTTGAATCAAAAATTTACTTTTGAGCACTTAGGGCATTAGCCAAGATTATTTTCTATTGTATTATAAATAAGAACTTTTTGAGAAATTTTTATAAAAAAATGATTTTCAAAGCTTGAGATTTATAATTTTTCGAGGCATGGGGAAAAACCCACCTCAATATGTAACTTGACTCAGCTATGGAATTGACGGATTCAGATATAGTGTGCACACGCAGCTCAGGACTAAAGATGATTGATGCCCCTAGATCCCAGATTTGAGTTTGGAGTGTAGCATAGATCTGCACCCCCGACTCCAGAATTGTGGCTTGGGGGACGGTGAGACATAACGCCACAAGACCACCAGATATTTGCATACGGGGAATGCCTCTAAGCACCAGTTTTTATGTATGGGGGATAACAATATGTGACGCCTCATTCGTCAGATATACATATATACATATATACAGAGTTTTCAAATGTAGATTTTTCAGAAACATATTTTCAGAAGTGGATTTTTAGAAAAAGATTTCTCATAAAAGTTGAGTTTTATAAAAGAGTTTTCAGGAAAGCTTTTCAGAAGAGTTGAGTTTTCAAATAAGAATGAGATTTCAGAAAATAATGTTTTCTGGGAGGATTTTAGTTTTTAGAACCGTAAATTTTCAGAAAGAACCAGTTTTCATTTTAATTATCCACTCACTAGATCGTTCAAATGATCTAACCCCACACTCTCAGTGTTTTTGTTTTAAAGGTTTACTCAGAGGACGAGCTCGGAAGGATGGATACTGATGGCAGTCACTATGGTGTTGAGTCCACCAGATTAATTCAAGGGAGAGAGTCCAGTCAGAGTAGAAAAGATGTTATATAATAGTCATTGGTATTGTATCAGTCGTTGTATAAGTTAAAATGTTTATGAATAAAGTTGTAAGGGAAAGTATTTTAGGTATACGGTTATCTATATTGAGTTGCATTTCATGTTGTTGAGTCAGGGAAATGGTCCTTATGCATGAGTCAGTAATTTGATATGAGTCTAGTAAAGATGATTACAATCAGATAGTTAGAGGCTCAATGGAAAATGTCAGCCTATTCCCTGCCGATAGCATCTCCTGTAGGGGGATGTTACATCTTATCTTTGTGAATACAGTGGGAATAATCTCCATTACATTTGATATAAAATTTTATATTTGATATGAAACTATTAGACTAGTGAGATGCTTCCATTATTTGTTCATTAGATACAATCTAATAAATGACACAACATGACTATATGTGTGTCAATCAGTAAAACTGTTTGATAGTTAGTATTTCTTTTATGTATTTAGTATTTATTTTTCGTAAAGGATGATTCCTCGGTTGAAATAGAAATTGATTAGAATATCTAGTTAGTTTTATGCACCATAGGATGAGGGCATAATGAATATTGTATTATGTACGATTAAAGATATCAATTTAGTTATAATTATTACGAGTTATTCTAATATATTATATACCATATAATTGGTCTTGAAATATATTCTATAGTATCTTTGAGATACTAAGAAAGAGTTTCCTATTCATATAGATTATTGTCTATAATCATGAAGGTAGAATTATATTTGAGTCTGATATTGACGATAGATTGTCTACGTCATATAGAGTCAGAAAAGATGTTGTGGAAGTGTCAAGATTAATTCCACTGAGCAAGTGGAATTAATTGTAACTTATGAAGTACTGACTTATTAAGTTGCATAGTGACCTTGTAAATTATAAATTTTGATATTGATTTTGTTGGAGTTGGTACCCGACGTACCGATACCAGACCTAGGAATGATTAAATTATAATGTAATTGCAAAATCGTAGCAATTGATATTGAGAAATTTTATAACAGTATTATTCTTGAACTGTTCCTGGTTAAGATTTATATTATTGGTCCGTAAGTAAACCCGAGAGATCAGTACGTGTTGTATATCGAAATATTAGATTCTGGTGGTTTATCTCAGTGAGCCACGAGTCTAGAGAGACTTGTATAGACATGTAGGTGTTAATAGCGGATGAGCACTGAATGACTCATGGAAGATTCATAATAGATAGTACGCTTGCGTCAATAGGAATCTTCTCGAGTTGAGTAGCATAGTGTTTCTTTGACTTGAGATACCACGGTGGATATATGAGTTATCCTCCATAATTTGATGGCAGTCACGTCTTTGATATTTTTAGGTTAGATCTCCACTTGTTCGTTGGGTGTGGACTGATGCTCATGATATCCGGTGATGTATCCAGAGAGGATCTGTCAGTCCTGCGTACAAGATTTAGGTGTCCACTTCATGAGATTACGATTTATCAAATCCATGGCCATGGTATACTCGAAAATGAGTTCTGAGTGTTATTGAGAAATCGCGGATCTATACGTCGACGGGATTATACCTTATGAGATTTGACTATAATATCTATGTCTCTGGTATTTATCCGGATACCTATGACAGAAGGATTATACGCATGCGAAGATCTCAACTTGTAAGGTTCGACGAGAATATTTATGGTCATCATAATTTATGAGTGGATGAATTATGGACACAGCTTGGATTTCGTGACGAATATACCTGAACTGAGAGAGTCTCACATAATCAAAAATACTCGTAGAGCACTAGGGCGACTTATAATGAATAATATTGATTATTCGGAAATTGTTTAACTGTTAAACGAAAATTACACATGCGAGGACATTCGATAATTTCCTAAATTTATATGTATATATATTAGATACATAATTTGATTAGATATACATTAATTAATTATCAAATGAATTTGGAACATATGTTGACCATGAATATATTTTATCAATTAGTGTAAATATAGAAATATTTAATTAAATGTATTAACTGATTAAAATATTAATTAATTAATTTTAAATAAATGTATTTAGAATATATAAGTATATGTTCTTTATGAATAAGACATGTGTTATATATTTTGATGGTGACATGTGGCAATTTTTTTAGTGTGAATGGGATGAGATATTTTGTTGAAATTATTTTGAAAATAAAAATATATATATTCCCTCTCCCACCAAAGCCCAATTTCGGCCAAGACCAAATAAAAAGAGGGTGGTGTTCATTTTCTTCAATAATGCAACCCTAAGAAAAAGAAAAATTTAATGAGATCAAAATTTCAAGTTTTAGAAGATTTGGAAATTCAAGGTAAGTCGTAATATTTTAAGTAGGAAATTATTTCCTTTGTTTTATTTGAATACATGTGATGTAGTTTTGATTTTCTCTTCTCTTGGATATGGATTTTATTTGTTGGATGCTTATGGGAAGAATACATGCATGTGTGATGAAACTTTTAGCTAAATAATGGTTATTAGAGTTCAATTTTCTCTAAGTAATGTAAGTTGCCATTCTAGAGTTTCTATGCCACTTTATAAAAACCTAGAATTGTTCTTGAGTATTTTTAGTTGTGGTGAGACTTTAATAATGTTGGAAAGATTATTCTAAAGCTATATTGAAAGTCAATTTGGTGTAATTTGATTAATTTGATTAATTGGAATTTTTTAGGGTTTATGCCTAAGACTAATTGGGGTTTTTCATTTTATAAATGTAATTAAGTATATAAGAAGTATACTAATCATTTTAGTAGTGTTTTGGAAACACTAAAATGTGTATTTGGAACTTTTGGACTAAAATGAGCAAAATATAAAAAAGTTTGTATTTTTGGGTATTTCGGCAAAAAAGTATTTTGGACATTTCCAAATTTGATTTGGGATTCAATAATAAAATGAATAGTTTATTTTAATAGTCTAAAGAAAATTTTTGAAATTAGAAAAATTCGATTTTTCACCTTCCGCTGTGATTCCCGGCAAAACTGCAAATACGCCAACAAATGGTATTAGAGCGAGTCTGATTCTTAATCCATGAAATGAATCTTGCTTGATATTTGATATGTAATCTTAAACTTATTTCCATAGATGCATGTATTCTTAGATGGATCTAACTAATCTGTTAGACATTTTAGCGGACGGAAAATTCCCTTTTAATAAGGATTTAAAGTAATTTGTATTTGTGTATGCTTTTTCCTTGGCCCCCTTTGTCAATACGGATATAAATAAATTTCTATGGCTATATTCAAGAACGTGCCAAATCTGTGATAATGTAGTCGATAAAAAAAATTTTATACCGATTATATTTATATATAGATAAATTTGATTGAAAATGGAAATCTTGAACGTGTCAAAGCTGTCAAGACTACATGAGTATTTGAAGTTTATCATTGACAAGTTAAGCCTTGAAAACGCTTCCTTGTGAACGTGCCAAAGCTGTCACAATGAGAAAAGATCATGACCGAAAAATTATGAGTCACTTTTTGTGATTGACAATGGTTGTCTATCTAATGAATATACGTAGGCAAGAATGTGCCAAAACAGTGATCCGAAATATATTTACGGGATCTACTTCCTACTGTAGAACTTAATTTGATTATTTTATTACTTTCTGTTTGGGGATTACATAATTGCATGTTTCAGTGGGAGGGCATCTTTAAATTAAAAATCCATGATTTATTTGATGTTTTGTTTGATATTGAATGAAACTGTATTATCTGCTAATATTTATTTCGCTATCTATATGATAGATTTGTGATGGTTAACTCTTCATCTCCAATCCTTTAGCTCGTATGCTTGATACGAATAAGCTAAAAGGGCCCGAAAATTTTGCTGACTGGGAAATGGATCTGAGGATTGTCCTCGAATCCGAGGTGTTATGGTAAGTCTTGGATGGACCGATATATTTAGCTATACCACCCGAGTCAACATCCGAGGAGCACGAAACCTTCCAGAAATGGAAGGATGATGACCTAAAGGTTAGATCATACATCATCGGTTCGTTGACTCAGGAGCTGAAGAGGCAATATATTGATATGTCTGATGCGTATAGCATAAGGACTTGGCTTATAGAGCTTTTTACGAATCAATAGCAAATCACGGTTCATAGAGTGGCGGTGGAACAGTTTCACTCAAGACTGGATGAGGGTCAACCAGTCAGCCCATATGTACTTTGTATGATTGATTTGATTGATCAATTGAAGCGATACGACTTTTCACTCAATGATACATTTGGACGTAGTTTGATACTACGCTCGCTCCCGAGCTCATTTCGCCAGTTTGTGCTGAATTTTAATATACATGGGATTATTCTGTTATTACACTGAGTTGCATAGGATGTTGCTCATTGCTAGGGAGGATCTTAAGAAGGGAGTGCTGACTCACCTTCAGAAACCTACTTCTCTTTCCGCCTCTTCTCAAAAGAAGGACAGAGGAAAGAAGAAGAAAGGCAAAAATATCACTTCTCAGGGTAAGATAGCTAAACCAAAACCCAAGAGAGCTGCCGAAGACACCTGCCACCACTGTAGCAAGGTTGGACATTGGAAGCGTAATTGTCCTGAATATCTTGCGCAGTTAAAAAGAGACAGAGCTTCTGCCTCAGGTATATATATTTTTCCCGTTATTGATATCTCCTTAGCTTGTGAAGTTAATTTACAGTTGCAGTTTAGACTCTGCTTGTCTTGTTCACATCTGCAATTCGTTGTAGGGACTGAAGGAAAGTAGGAAGCTAAAATCTGGATCGATGTAGTTGCATTTCGGGAGTGGAGACTCTTTGGATGCAGTTGCAGTAGGGGTATATGAGATTCCCTTGTCCAGTGGGAGCATTTTATTAAATGACTTTTATTTTATACCAGGATGTGTGGCAAATATTATATCACTTTTTGTATTATATACAGAGGGTTTTGTGTAAATATTAAGTATCGTTCTTTGTATTTATATGATAAATATAATATTTCTATCCTTGAATGTCCAAATGAGAATGGTCATTACATTTTGCATCCATCTATAGATATTTTGAATGCCGGGACTAATAAACAAAATAGATATAATGTTAATGATATTGAACTATGACAAATGAGGTTAGGTCATATTGGCGTATGACGCCTTACCCAGTTAGTTATGAATGGTTTGATTAAGAATCTCACTATTGATTCTTATCCGACTTGTGAATCTTACATTCAGGGTAAAATGAAAAAGGCTCCATTTACCGGTGTAGGACATCGAGCCTCAGACTTATTGAAACTAGTACATTCTGATGTATGTGGTCTCATGAGTCTTACTGCTCACAGTTTCTATTCATACTTTGTTATCTTCACCGATGGTTTATCACGGTATGGCTATGTTTATTTGATAAAATATAAATCGAAAACTTTTGAAAAGTTCAAAGATTTCTGAAATGAAGTGGAAAACCAAACTAGAAAATTCATCAAGTGCCTACGATCGGATATGTTAGGACAAGTAAAAGAATGAAAGCAAGTGCATTTAGAATAATAGGCATGAGTGAGAGTGAGTAGAGATGAAGCTATTAATCGAGTCAATTGTTTCCTTTTTTTTTTAAAATTGCAGGAGAATATGAAAGATATATAGAGGGAAAATAGAAAAGAAGAATAATTTTCTCATAAGAAACTTGGAACCACTTTTCAACTTTTTTACAAATTGAAATTTTTTAAGGCAACGTCCATCTCATTAAAAATCATCATCTCAACAGTAGTGTGTGTATATATTTAAATTCCAACTCCTTTAAACACAATAAAACCTATTAAATGTGGAATTTTGTAACTTAAACAATTATAATAAGATGATTTCTTAACTTCTCTAAAAATTAACTTCTTATAACTCCTTAAAATATTAAAATTAATATTAAAATTTATTAAAAACTAACAACGCCCACTTGAATTTTAATAAAATTTTTCATCGAGTAATATAACATAAGGTCGTGTATAAATAAAGGTGTCTGTCGACTTGAACCTTTACATAGTGTTGACTCTATCTCTGACAAGGTTACACACACAAACCTTTCAGGGTGTAGTCAAAAAGCATGTGCATTACAGTCGTGCACGTATATCCCAGTATAGTGAATGCTCTATGAAATTTTTGCCCTAAATTTCAGAAAAAAAGTGGCCTCACTTCTACATTCACATAGGTGTGTCTATCAAAATTACTCTTGTAGCTAGTTACTCCACTCTACATAGAGTATAGTGTTGGGGTAGTTGTGGAACCCCTAGGGTCAGATCGGTACCCCGGGCAGCGGAAATGGGTCTAACCCATGGATATCAAGTATGGGTGTAATTTTAAATCATTTCATGAAATACTATATTCCATTACAAGTGTATAGGAAAAAACCGGGACTGAAACGGAGTCCGGAAGCTCTCCCGAACAAAGGAAAACAAATTCAGCGCGCGCGAAGGGCGCCATGCGAGTGTGCCACACGCGCTACATTGCGTGCTACAGTGCGCGCTATAGCGCGCGCGGGAACTGTAGGGCACAGCCCCTTCCTTTTTTTTTTCACTTGTTAAGCTTAGCTCTTTGGATTCCAGAGAGCTGATGATTGCTTCCGGTCTCCCTAAACACTTCAAAACACCCAAAAATAATTTTTAATTTCAAAAAAAATATAAACACATGTTATAGAATAAAAATCTAGTTTTTCAAAATATCAAATATTTTTTCAAAATATAAATTTATTTTAAATACGCATTAGCGTAAATTTTGAATTCAATACACAAACCATTTTAGAATCCCAATTAGAAATGTCTCATGAACAATTCTAGTCCGCCTAAATGTGGTCAAGTGAATCTAGAATGGTAGCCATAACTCTAAGCTTTAATCTAGAGTTCCAAACTCATTAATTATTCATGTCCAACATGAACATCTTTGACCTAATTACAAGCATGTTGTGTTTATACTTCTAAAGTATCCTAACACAATGATTAGCCTTATTCAACATTAGCTATGTGATCAGCATCTAATACACAAATAAACATAGTTTTGGAGAAGATCAAACATTACCTAGTAAGCTTGATACAAGATCCAATCTACTTCTCCTTGTTGAAATTGTTGAAGAACCTCCAAGGTATGCAAGCTTGACTTCAAGATCCAATCTTGATTTCTCCTAGATGAAATGTTGTAGAGACCTCACAAGCTTCTCAAAACACTTCTCTAACTTAGGCTAATCTCTCAAGAATTTGCTTATGCTAGTATTTGAACTTTTTTAATTAAAACCTTCCTAAAGCTTGCTATTTATAGCAAAACTTTGGCAATTTTTAATTAATAAAAGTTGCAATCAACTTTTAAATGGGCTTAATCTAATTTTTCCAAATATGTATAATTAGGTATGACTAATCTCCATTGTCTCCCACTTTAATTTAATACAATTAAATCAAGTCAAAGATTAGTTATTGGATTAGTTAAATGTTTGCCACCATGATTTAATCCAAGTAAATCAAGCCAAAACCACCTATTATTACATACTTACAATTACCATAATATCCTCAAATGGTAGAGATAATTATGATTTTACAATTAAGCCCTTGTGTAATTATTGAATTAATCCAATTAGGTCAAATTAAATAATCAATGTTTTCCAATAACACTTGATTATCTTAGTTGATAATTATAATATCGAATATTATATTTTATCAAAAATAATCGGCTACCCAAGTGCTCAACGAGTATACTTCATATTGGGACTCTCTAAGTTCAGATACGTTCGTCATATAAGCCTATCTAATATGTACGCAATTCGGCCACCTCCGAATTCGCGAAGAACACGAACGACCTTTCTGAACTATACAAGTCGAGGTCATCACATATGTTTAACAATCCCTCCGTCGTAGGCTATCTGAGTTGTGCTTAGGAAACATAGAATATACCGTCAATTTTCCAAGACGCACATCTCATGTCGACATGTCCACGATTCTTCATAATTGATGCGATCCACCCTAGTGATCGACTTTGGCCAAAGATTTAAGAATCGTGACTTTATTAACATGGATACCTAAACCTCTTATGGTACACATACGGGCCGACGGATCCTATTTTGCTTCGCACTTGATTACTGTGTGCATCGGTCCACACCCAACGAACATCTAGAGGCCAGACCATAAAAGGTTTCTGACATACATGGCATCTAAATGTGGAGGATCTCACACAAAATCAATGTGATCCTATAGTCAAAGGATTACATATGCTACTCGACTCGAGGAGATTCCTATTGACGGTGGTGTGTACTTCCAACTATTATGAATCACATGTGAGTCATTCAGTATTTGCTCCAACGAATACCCACATGTCTATACGAGTTTCCAAAACTCATGATACATCATGTTAAACCATTGGAACTCTAATTCTAATATACGACATGTGCTAGTCTTCTAGGTTATAGGAATTCGACCGTATTCCAAAACCAACGACTAGAAATATTTACTCTAAGATAGTTTACACCTAATGTCAAAACTATTCTAAGGTCGATGTCATTCTTAGCATAATGATACATCAATATTATACGCGTAATGACAATACCATTAATAGGGTATGAAATGAAAAATGTAGTTATTTTATTAATAAATAATAAAATATACAATTCGGATTGGCACTCCAAGCACCAACTCCATCAAACTCCCACTTGGTTAGTGCCAATCTGGATGGTACCCTAGTCCCATCTCCTCCACATGTTTATCGAATAACTTATGAGGTAAGGCATTTGTAAGCGGGTTTACTATATTGTCTTGTCCTTGAACCTTTAAGACCACTATGTCTTTTCGTTCAATTATATCTCTAATTACGCGGTATTTCCTTTCCACGTGTTTAGACTTGGAATGCGCCTTTGGCTCCTTAGCCTGCGCGATGGCTTCGTTATTATCACAGTATAATGGGATCAATCCGCAATATTAGGTACAACGCCAAGTTCTGTGATAAAATTTCTAATCCAAACAGCTTCTTTAGCAGCTTCTGAAGCCGCTATAAATTATGCCTCAGTGGTGGAATCAGTTGTTGAGCCTTGCTTTGAACAACACCAACTAATTGCACCACCGTTAAAGGTAAATATGTATCCTGATGTAGATTTTCTATCATCTGGATCTCCCTGGAAGTCGAAGTCTGTATAACCTTTAACTTGTAGCTCATCTTCTCCATATATCAGAAACTTATCCTTGGTGCCTTTAAGATATTTTAGGATATGTTTCACAGCTGTCCAATGATCATTACCTGGATCAGATTGATATCGGCTAGTCACACTAACACTGAAACTGATGAAAGGTCTAGTACATAACATAGCATACATTATACTTCCAAACAAGAAGCATGGCAATAGACAAGTAGACATCATAACTCTCTCTTCCTCAGTTTGAGGTGCCATTTTCTTCGAATATGTATGCCGTATCGGAAAGGTACATTTGCTGCCTTGCAGTTGGTAAAACTGTACCTTTCTAACATTTGTCTATGTACGTCGATTGTGACAACCCTATAAGCTTCCTACTCTATCTCGGTAGAGCATTATACCTAGTATATAGGAAGCTCCACCCATATCTTTCATGGAGAAGTTCTTGCAAAGATAGGCTTTCACACTTTGCATCATCCATATATCATTTCCTATGATAAGGATGTCATCTACATACAAGACTAGGAAAACTATCATGCTCCCACTAACTTTCTTATAAACACATGGTTCTTCCTCATTTTTGATGAATCCAGATAATCTAATTATCTCATCAAAACGACGATTCCAGCTTTGGGATGCCTGTTTAAGTCCATAAATAGACTTTTGGAGCTTACAAACCAAGTTTGAAGTCTCGCTGGATATGAACCCTCTGGTTGTTCCATATAGATATCTTCTTCAAGGATCCATTTATGAAGCGGTTTTCACATCCATCTTCTCCATATCTCATAGTCGTGATATGCAGCAATGGCTAAAAGAATCCTAATGGATTTTAGCATGGCTGCTGGTGAAAAAGTTTCCTCATAGTCAATCTCAGGACGTTCAGTGTAACATTTCGCTACCAGTCGGGCCTTAAAGGTTTCCACCTTTCCATCGGGCCCTCGCTTCGTTTTGTAAACCCATTTACAACCAATAGGTTTAACTCCTTCAGAAAGTTCAACTAAGTCCCAGACTTGATTGGCATGCATTGAATCCATTTCGGATTTCATGGCTTCCTGCCATTTTCCCGAATCGATATCCAATATCGCTTCCTTATACGTAGTCGGATCAGTTTCCTCCAAGAGAAGAACATCAAGGCTCACATCAGATGTTAAAAATAGTTTCTCAGGAGGTCTTGATATTCTATTCGACTTACGTAGAACATGTGTTGTAGATCCTTCACCTAGTGGATCTCTGGTTCCATTTCAGGTTCCTTAATGTTGGGATCAAACTCATCAAGTTTAATCTCTCTACACATTTCCCTTTCTCTCTCAAAAATTGCTTTTCAAGAAAAGTTGCAAAGTGAACAACAAATACATTTCGTTGTTCGGAATCATAGAATTGATATCCCATAGAATTATCAGGATATCCAACGAACTATATTTATACCCACTGGGTGCTAGTTTATCCCGCTGCGTAATTCTAACGTATGCAGGACAACCCCAAATCTTTAAATGCTTAGACTTGGATTTCTACCGAACCATATCTGATAGGGGGTCGTAGAAACAGCTTTTGATGGAACCTTATTAAGTATGTAGGCAGCAGTTTGTAAAGCGTAACCCGCAAAGGAAATAAGGAAGATCTGTATAGCTCATCATGGATCGCACCATATCCAATAAAGTACGATTTCTACGCTCAGACACTCCATTGTGTTGAGGTGTTCCTGGTGGGCTATATTGGGCGAGAATTCCATTCTCCCTTAAATAATTTTTGAATTCTTCACTCATGTATTCACCGCCTCGATCTAATCTAAGGAATTTGATAAATTTACTAGTTTGTTTTTCTACTTCGTTTCAGAATATTTTGAACTTGTCAAATGTTTCCGACTTCTGTTTCATCATATAGACATATCCATAGCTAGACTTGTCATCTGTGAAAGTCACAAAGTATGTGGAACCATCATAAGCTGCATGATTTAATGGACCACACATATCACTGTGTATTAGCTCCAGTAAATCTCCAGCACGGTGTCCAACACCTTGAAATGGGGCCTTTGTCACCTTTCGTTGGATACATGACTCACAAATCGGATAAGGATCTAAGGTAAGATTTTCAATCAAACCATCCTTCAACAATTTGGATAGACGTCTAACACCTATATGGCCAATCTCATATGCCATAATTCAGTATTATTTAGTTCAGACTTCCTACTTGTATTTTTCTCTATATTAAAGACATCTCTACATGTTTCCAAAACATAATGACCGTTTGATAAAGAACATTACATTTTAATAAATTTTCTTTATCATACAAACATAAAGTTTCATCCTAATGTTTATTTTATATCCATCTTTATCAAATATAGGCAGTGATATTATTTGTCTGATAAGTGGGGGAACATAATAACAGTCATGCAAATCTAATTTACATCCATTTGGAAGATCTAGAACAACAGTTCATATGGCCTTGACATCCAATGTCTCGCCATTGCCAACTCTAAGCTAGATCTCCTATTTATTCAGCCTTCGTTTAACCCTCATTTCCTGTAGGGAATTGCAAATATGAGTGGGACTGCCAGTGTCTAACACCCATCCACTATTTGCATCTAAGGCTAATGAGATGTCAATAATTGGAAAAGTACAATGCGTACATGAGGGTCCTATTTTAAGCTCTGGACAGTCCTTCTTCCAGTGTCCAGACTTCTTGCATTGTAGACATTGATCACGAGCTACTTTCGGTTTTGCGCCTTTGCGCTTCTTGGAGTTTTTCTTTGATATCTTGTTCTTCCCCATCTTAATTTTCTTTGATTTCCCAGAAGTTTTTCAAGAGCCAGCTCCACCATGGAGATACAATGTGGGGTTGCCTTTCTTCAAATCTTGCTCCACCGTGCGTAGAATGTTATAAAGTTCTTCGTATGTGGCTTGCATAGAATGCATATGGAAATTCAATACAAAACCAGCATAAGAACCAAGCAAAGAAGACATAATCAAATTACAGCTAGCCTTTCATCAAACACAATGCCTTGTCGTTCAAGATATCAAATTTGGTCAATCATGTTCAAAACATGAGTGCTGACAGCTCCTCCCTCCTTGAGTTCAACACGGAATAATTCCTTAGACCTTCGATAAAGTTCCATCTCTTGATTTATGTCGAACAACTCCTTAGTGTTCGCATGATGCTCCAAGCATCCGGTTTTTCAATGTACTGTCTCAGCAAATCTGGAACCATCGATCCTAAGATGTAGGATTTCACCTTTAGGTTATCATCCTTCCATCTATCAAAAGTTTCTCGCTCTTCTGGAGTGGAGTCAGGATCGATATCAACAGGCAGTGGATTGATAGTGACATAAGTCAACTTTTCATACTCCAAGACAATACGTATGTTCATTTCCCATTCGAAATAGTTCTCGGCTCCTTTTAGCTTATTGGAATCTAAAAGTTTCATCAATGGATTAGCGGCAGCCATCTACAAGAAAATATTTTTGAGTAGTAGCAGAACAATTTTCATTTCAAAAGTGATAACACTAATTGATTATGGAATTTTAAATCTATCAGTGCCCTCCCACTACTTTACGTAATTCCGTAATCTCCTTAACGAAAAATAGAAATATCAAAATTTCATAGCGGGAAGTGGATCCCATGACATTTACTCCAGCCTCACACTAATGACGATATTGGCCTTTGTAAACTCATTAGGTAGACCTTCAAGGTCAATCACTTCATGTGACTCAGTTTGGTCCTGAACCGTTTCTTATCCTCACACTAATGACGATATTGGATTAAGACGTGTTCTAGGTGTATACTTGTCAATGTGCACTAATGAGCTCCGTATGTACACCCTCACACTAATGACGATATTGGATGACTACGTTAACTCATCACGCTACATCTAATGTTTTACCAGAGCGACCTAAGTTCCGAGTACTTATACCCTCACACTAATGACGATATTGGATATAAGTAGTAAGAACTCATTCATCTCCGTATTGACAAGACGGACCATCCAATAATGCTCCAACATTTATTAATACTATTACTTAAAAGTAATCACCTAATCACGGGAGATTTATGACAATCAAATCATTAACTTAATTAGGTCAAAGTTTTAATTTAAAATAAGCAATACATATCTAATATGTCTTATGCATAATTAAATTAAAATTTATATGGCATAGATTCAAAATATGTGTTGTGTGGTTAAGCCTTTGCTCTGATATCATTCTGTTGGGGCAGTTGTGGAACCCCTAGGGTCGGATAGGTGCCCCGGGCAGCGGAAATAGGTCTAACCCATGGATATCAAGTATGGGTGTAATTGTAAATCATTTGATGAAATATTATATTCTATTACAAGTGTATAGGAAAAAATCGGGACTGAAACGGAGTCCGGAAGCTCCCGAACGAAGGAAAACAAATTCAGCGCGCGCGAAGCGCCATGCGTGTGTGCCACACGCGCTACAGTGCTACAGTGCGCGCAGACCTTCTTTTTTTTTTATTTCACTTGTTAAGCTTCAGCTCTCTGGATTCCAGAGAGTTGATGCAATTAGGGTCTTTGACACTAATTGCTTCCGGTCTTCCCTAAACACTTCAAAAACACCCAAAAATAATTTTTAATTTCAAAACCAATATAAACACATGTCATAGAATAAAAATCTAGTTTTTCAAAATATCAAATATTTTTCCAAAAACATAAATTTATTCTAAATACGCATTAGCGTAAATTTTGAATCCAATACACAAACCATTTTAGAATCCCAATCAGAAATGTATCATGAACAAATTCTAGTCCACCTAAAGGTGGTCAAGTGAATCTAGAATGGTAGCCATAGCTCTAAGCTTTAATCTAGAGTTCCAAACTCTAATTAATTGTTTCATGTCCAACATGAACATCTTTGACCTAATTACAAGCATGTTGTGTTTATACTTCTAAAGTATCCTAACACAATTGATTAGCCTTATTCAACATTAAGCTATGTGATCATGTATCTAATACACAAATTAACATATTTTTGGAGAAGATCAAATATTACCTAGTAAGCTTGATGCAAGATCCAATCTACTTCTCCTTGTTGAAATTGTTGAAGAACCTCCAAGGTGTGCAAGCTTGACTTCAAGATCCAATCTTGTTTCCAATGCTTCCAAGCTTCACTTCAAGATCCAATCTTGATTTCTCCTAGATGAAATATTGTAGAGACCTCACAAGCTTCTCTAAACACTTCTCTAACTTAGGCTAATCTCTCAAGAATTTTCTTATGCTTGTATTTGAACTTTTTAATTAAAACTTTCCTAAAGCTTGCTATTTATAGCAAAACTTAGGTAATTTTTAATTAATAAAAGTTGTAATCAACTTTTAAGTGGGCTTAATCTAATTTGTCCAAATATGTATAATTAGGTGTGACTAATCTCAATTGTCTCCCACTTTAATTTAATACAATTAAATCAAGCCAAGATTAGGAAATGGATTAGTTAAATGTTTGCCACCTTGATTTAATCCAAATAAATCAAGCCAAAACCACCTATTATTACATACTTACAATTCCATAATATCCTCAAATGGTAGAGATAATTATGATTTTACAATTAAGCCTTTGTGTAATTATTGAATTTATCCAATTAGGTCAAAGTAAATAATCAATGTTATCCAATAACACTTGATTATCTTAGTTGATAATTATAATATCGAATATTATATTTTATCAAAAATAATCGGCTACCCAAGTGCTCAATGAGTACACTTCATATTGGGACTCTCTAAGTTCAGATACGTTCGTCATATAAGCCTAGCTAATATGTACGCAATTCGGCCACCTCCGAATTCGCGAAGAACACGAACGACCTTTCTGAACTATACAAGTCGAGGTCATCACATATGTTTAACAATCCCTCCGTCGTAGGCTATCTGAGTTGTGCTTAGAAAACATAGAATATATCGTCAAGTTTCCAAGACGCACATCTCATGTCGACATGTCCACGATTCTTCATAACTGATGCGATCCACCCTAGGTGATCGACTTTGGCCAAAGATTTAAGAATTGTGATTTTACTAACATGGATACCTAAACCCCTTATGGTACACATACGGGCCGACAGATCCTATCTTGCTTCGCACTTGATTACTCTGTGCATCAGTCCACACCTAACGAACATCTAGAGGCCACACCATGAAAGGTTTCTGATATACATGGCATCTAAGTGTGGAGGATCTCACACAAAATCAATGATATCCTATAGTCAAAGGATTACATATGCTACTCGACTCGAGGAGATTCCTATTGACGGTGGTGTGTATTTCCAACTATTAGGAATCACATGTGAGTCATTCACTATTTGCTCCAACGAATACCCACATGTATATACGAGTTTCCAAAACTCATGGTACATCGCGTTAAACCATTGGAACTTCAATTCCAATATACGACATGTGCTAGTCTTCTAGGTTATAGGAATTCGACCGTATTCCAAAACCAACGACTAGAAATATTTACTCTAAGAATAGTTTACACCTAGTGTCAAAACTATTCTAAGGTCGATGTCATTTTTAGCATAACGATACATCAATTTAATACGCGTAATGACAATACTATTAATATGGTATGAAATGAAAATTGTAGTTATTTTATTAATAAATAATAAAATATACAATTCGGATTGGCACTCCAAACACCAACTCCATCATATATAACACATTAAGAGTTAAATAACTCATCCTTCTATCGCTTCAGAATATCATGCTCTCATAATGGAACTCACAAATAAAATAATAGCATGATTCATCATCACTTCGTGACTTGTTATTACCTATTTAACCTATTTTTTGGGATCTCCAATCTATTAGGTCGGGTTACCATCATCAGTGATTGTCTAATAGAAATAGTTTCATTCTTTTCTATGAATTGAATATTTTCTCTCCTGCTAGTCCTTTCATCAAATGATCAACTAAGTTATCATCAATTCGTACATGATCCATTCTTACTGTTGGGGTTGGTGCTCAGAGCGCCAATTCCCTGTTGTATTTCCTTGTAAATAATATTGTAAACGTTTTATTATGAATAAAATGAGCAGTTTCTATAAATATTATATATATATATATATATATATATATATATATATATATATATATATTCTTATATGGTAAAGACGTAATACACCTTAGGATGATTAGTCATGATACAGTTGCAAAAGCGTCGCAACTGATATTGAGTTATATCATGACGTTGTCATTCTCAGACTGTTTCTGGTCAAGGGTTACATACTTAGTCAGTAAAGTAAACCTGTTGAGACCGGTACATGTCATATACTGGAGTATATTATTCCAATGGTTTCTCAATGAACAATGAGTCTTGGAGACTCGTATAGACGTGTAGGTGTTTATAGCGGGTAAACACTGAATGACTCATCGAAGATTCTTAATAGATGGTACACTAACGTCAATAAGAATCTTCTCGGGTTGAGTAGCATTTGTGATTCTTCGACTTGAGATACCACTCTGGGCACATGAGACATCTCTCATACTTAGATGGCAGTCACGTCACCGATCTATTCAGATCAGACCTCCGCATGCTCGTTGGGTGTAGACAGATCCTCATGGTGTCCTGTGTGTGTCGAGATAGGATCTGTCAGTTCTGTGTACAGAGCATAGGTAGTCTATATATGATCAGCAATCAGATAAAAACCATGGGCTCGTGGTACACTTAAGAAATTAGTTCTAGGTGTTCTTTTAGAGATTGTTAATAGAGACGTCGACGGGATTGTCCCAATAGAGATTTGACGTTTACATCTATATCTCTGGGATATATCCAGATACAAGTGACGGAGGAATTATACATATGCCATGACCTCGACCTGTATGATTCAACGAGTTTATCTGTGGTCGTCATAATTTACGGGTGGGTAAATTATGGACACGAAATTGGATTCTGTGACGGATATGCCTGAGTCTATAGAGTCTCACTAGTGAATATACTCGTAAAGCACTATGGCAACTTTTATAAATAATACTCATTATTTATAAGTCGTTTAAAAGTTAAACGAAAAATAAATGCAAAGGGACCTAATAGTCATTTCCTAATTTTTATGTATTTGGATTTAATGATAGATTTTATTAAATACACATTAATTAAATGTCAAATTGTGATTTTTTACATATATCATAAATATATATGTATTTGGATATTTCATATATTTAAAATATTTGTATTTAAATAATTATTTAATTGTTAAATAATTAAATAATTAAAAATAAAATATCTTTAGTTTTGATTTTTTGGAAATGCCTTAAGTTGCTTTTGTTGACTTGTTAAATATTCATTAAGGGTGTAATGATCAAAATGCAAGTTGATAAAGAAAATTAAATGAAACAAAAATTAAATATCTAGATATTTTATACTTACAAAATTCGGGCAAGGGCTTTTTTGTGAAGTATATATTGTTTTGTTTCATTTTAATTAGGTTAAAAGGTTCATTAGTTACCAAATACAAACACAAAAGAGTTGGGAGAAAAGTTTGAAGACAAAGAAGAAAAACTTGAAATACTTTGATTTTGTAAGTCTTTCTCTAAATCTTTCAACTTAGAAAATATTTCTAACATGCTTAACTTCAACATGCGTTGCTAGGATGTTGTCTCTACACTTTTAGTTTGTGTTTTAATTGGTTATGAACTTGTTTAAAAGATGTATGCATGTATGGTTATAAAGTGAGCTTGAAATGGTTTCAATGGCTTACTTTTGATTATTTGATAATCATGTTGCCATTCTAGAGTTGCTAAGCCACTCATTGATGACCTAGAATTGTTCTTGAGTTGTTTCATGATGGTGAGACTTGTTTGGTGTTGTAAAGTTTGAATTAAAGTGTTGGATTTAATTGATTTGGTAATATTTATCAATTTGAAGAAATTGTAAAATTAGGGTTCTTAACCCTTTCCAAATTTTGGGATTTTCATATATGTGATGTATTATGGTGTTTATATGATGCATATTAATTTTTGATTTGATTGAATTTGATCTTGGCATGTTTTGAACATAATAGGACCAAATTGCAAAAATTGAAAAATCTGGGGCTGTTTCAGCAATTAGATAAAAATTGGAGATTTTGTTGCAATCTGATTTTGATGTGTTGGACATGTTGGAAATCATTTTAGAAATGATTTAGAATCATCCAAAATTATATTTGACAATTTTAGGACTAAAATGATCAATTTGCAAATTTATGGGGCAATTCGGTAATTACCAAGAAATTTGATTTCTTGTGTAATTTCAGAATTAATAATTGGGTAATTAAATAAATAAGTTTATTTAATTGATCCGAGAAAAATTTTGAAATTGGAAAATTTTGATTTTCCGCGATTCCGCTGCGTTACCGAATTTTCGCCAAAAAACCCTACACTTTCAGCTCCAGAAGAGAGGTATTTTTTAACTGTACTATGTATCTGTATTCTCTTATTGTTATAATAACAGTTCTAAATATTTATAATAGTCGCGGTACTATCACAATGGAACAAGACAACTGGTATCGGTCTCTCCCGTAAAAGTGTATTAATAGCAAACTTATTAATCAATATGTTCTTCAATAGCTGATGCTAGTGCTATCATCTCAGACTCAACAAAATATATTCAATAGTAGTCTTGGAATCGGAAAACCATTGATAATGTAATGTTGAGTTATACAGATATACCTTATTACCTGTGGGGCTATGCGCTCCTTACTGCAGTTCATCTTTGAACAGAGTTCCTTCCCAAGTTGTACTTACGACTCCATATCAGATATGGACTGGTAGGAAACCGAACCTTAATTATATTAGAATTTGTGGCTTTCTTGCATACGTCAGAGTGGCGCAGCAGGATAAGCTTTTGCCTCGAAGGCAAAAGTTTAGGTTTGTTGGGTATCCTTCCAATACGAAATGATATTTGTTCTATGATTCCGAGCGTCAAAACGTGTTCGTAGCTCGCTTCGCAAAATTTCTAGAAATTATTTTTTGGCAAAATGAGGTGATCATAGACAAGTTCAACTTGATGAAGTTCAACCTATAACCGATGAACCATATGACGAACATAAGGTTAAAGAATGTGAAAGATCTTCGACGCACACACTCATAGGCCGAGTACGGTCATAAGACCTCCTCAGTGTTTGTCTTTGATACATGACAGAGGTCTTGATATGTTCTCTGTAGAAGAGACTGAGCCGAGGACTTACAAAGAAGCGATGTTATACATCGATTCGTGAAATGGCAAGAAGCCATGAAATCAGAGTTAGACACAATGCATCATAATCAAGTCTGGACTTGGTTCCTCTTCTTGAAGGAATCCTTCTTGTCAGTTGTAAATGGGTTTACAAAAGGAAGAAAGGGCCTTATGGAAGTGTTAAAACTTTCAAGGCCCAGCTGATGCAAAGGGTAACACACAGCGATCAGGTTTCTGTTGGATAATATGACCCATAGCGTCACTATTTACACAGATCATTGTGTTGTTGTAGCAAATTAACTATGTAACAAGGAAATTGCACTCTCGTCATTTGTGATTAGATCACCATAGATATATAAATGAAGAGAGGTCCCTATGATTAGTTCCTGGATTGAGATGATATGAGACAGTATCAGTCCACGAAGGATTAATCATTAAATATCCCTAGCCGTAGTATTATCGAGACTGGACATCGATAATGCGGAATAGGCTAGTATTGCACTTGTGCGCGTTGTGAGGGCACAACGGCATAGTTCTCATATATATAAGTATTGGATACTTGTGCAAGTGCGATAGGAGGTCGTGTTTCACCGATGGTACGGGAAACAGCTTCGCTCTGGATAGACCCTTCGGAATCCCATTGGTATTATGACTAGGTGTCTATGGGAGGCCGAAATCAAGGTAGGTGTGTATAGTCTTAACCTGAGACTTGCATCGCTAATACTTACGACAATCGGTAAACTTTGGTTTTGGTGGTGGGGGATCTTAACTGGTTCTGTGTTCACCTCTTCTGGGTTTATCAGGAATCGTAGTGTATTGGATGTGATGTCAAGACGGAAGTGTCACTTCAGATGATGTCACGCAGGATACGGTATTAGTGCTCTTAAGTGATGCGCATCCAATCGTGATATTATGACCAGGTCATGAATATCCGATTATAGAGACTAGTTACCAGACATCCGATATGTGTTTCGGACGGGGCAGACACTTATCCAGCCCCAGCCCTAGCACGTGATTATCCGATACTGGGCTGATATGCACAATACATTAGTATACTACGCTTGATACAGATCTTTGATATTCTTTGATGGATATGTCCGGAGAACTTGGTAGACTTGGTGATTTGCTAGGAGTCGACCTTGTCTCGTAAATCGGTAGAACGTAGTACTTGGTACGTACGTGATTCGGATACTCCGACGACCGTATTTACTGCCAACTTATCCGGAGATCTCATGGGTCGCTTCCCGATAATCCACCGATGACGCACAACTTGCACTCTTGAATAATCTGGGATTATACAGAAGAGAGAGAAAATTAATCTAGGATTAATAAGGAGATATTTTATCCGGGATAAAATGTCGTCTAAGAGAGAGAGAACGATTAATTTGGAATTAATCGATGTAAAATTATTATATTCGATATAATAATCGAAATTCGATTTCGACGCGAAATTAAAATTAGATTTTAATTCGGGCAAACGAGTTAATTTAGAATTAATTCGTTAGCGACGTAAATAATAATTTCGCTAGCCGCAATTATTCGATTTAATTAACGTCGCGACGTAAGCTCGGTATTTCGGAAATATCGAACCCGAACGCGTGAGTGCACGTGGGCCCACTTTCATTTGGAAACGTGTGGGGCCCACATGACACATGTCATATTATGCATTATTTAATTCTAATGCATTGCATGGAGATAGTGTACAATGCACTCAATGGTTTTGCATGGAAATTGAGTGTTTGACACTCTAAGCCATTGCATGATTTGTGTCATAGGTTTATTATTAATTTAATAAATATTATGGCATAAATATAAATTATTTTTTGGTAACAAAAATTAATTACACAATACAATTTTATCTCTTCAAAATGCTCTCTTCTCTCACGCCCAAATGAAAAATCTTCACTGGTTTGGAACCAGAAATGGCGTGAACAAAGGGAAGCCAAGAGTGGTTCTCATGGTGAGAAATCAAGTGCTAGCACACTTACAAGTCTTGCGAAGGTGGTAGGGAGGTTCACCATGAGGCGGGACTCATCCGACGGAGTTGGAGCTCGTTTTGAGACCCGAAACTGCCAAGACAGTGAGCATGGACTGGTTGCAGTGGCGTGAGCAAGGCAGTACGTTTTTGGCCTTGATTCGTCTTCAAATCGACATAACCGATCAATGTGAGTATTCCGCTACCTCCGTTGATGTATTCACGCATTATTTCATGTCTTGATTTGATCTTGGGACCTTAGAATAAACCAACAATGGCATCAAGAGCTAATGTTGCAAGCATGAAATTTGTAGGGCTTAAAATTTGGGTAAAAATTGTTTTGAGCATGATTTGAATGAATTGAATGTTTGAGTATGCTTATAACATGTTTAATTAAGGTTTGTTGGATCAATTTAATGAAATAATGATTTGGATCAATTTTCCCCAATTGATGGAGCTTGGCCGAATGGTATAAGGCATTTGGAGATTTGGAATTTTTTGATTTTTGATTCATTGGATGAGTTAGAATCATGTAGGATGATGTTAATTTGAAATTAATTGGATTGAATTTTGAATTGAACAAAATCCCTAAATTCCTTATGTTGGCCGAATCTACAATGCCCTTTAATGTCTTGGTAATTTTGATTTATGACATTGGATGTGTATGAAATCATCGGGAAGTTAATACGTTGTCGATTGTGTAATTAATCGGATTGAATTAAATCGGACAAAATAACCTTCCTTGGCCGAGACTTAGAAGCATGTAATATGGGTTTGATTTTTCATTATGTGTGTTTGACATGTAATAATGAATTAAGTATGATTAATTGGACTAATTTAGTGTTTTGGAAATGTTGATTTAGTTGATTATAATAATGCACTTTTGGTAATTAAATTGTGAAAATTGGATTTTGGATTTAATTAATTGGGCCTAATTTTGGAAATTAGAATTTAAAGTTGTAATTGGGCCTATTGGGCTTGATTTATCAAGTTTGGTTTAGGCCAATGGATTGGATCCAATTGGGCCCAAAACCTTAACCATAAAGCCCAATTGCGACTAATGAACCTTTAATGTTTAATTGGGCCTAATGGGCCGAAATTGATTTCTAAGGCATTTTGGGTGATTCCACTATTGGGCTTTGGTTGCCGAAGCCCATGCCTAAAGAAATTAATTGAAGCCCATTAGACTTAAATTAAATTGACGTTGGACGTTAATCGGACTTTGAGTCCCGACGCGATTGAATTTGGAATTTAAATCGTAAAAGGTTTATTAATATAAAGTGCAATATTTAATTTGGAATTGAATAGTGAATTAGTATTAAATACATGTTAAATTAGATTTAATGATGTAGTTTAATTTAATTCATGAATTCGTACTTTGAGTACTTATTCGCAAAAACGAGTTTGACTCGAACAAAATCAAATCGTTGTTTGAACATTGGATGATCACTTAATTATCAGATTAATTAATTTGATTAGATTGATTGATAGCATGCTTATGTGTGTGAATACGTGGTTGTGTTGAATGAATAATGCATATCGGATGGATATTAGATGGGTGGGCAATTTTAGAAATTGTTGTAATAAATTCGATTTATTAAATTGGACCTGCGTGTCCAGCCTTATCACCTTCTTTCTCTTTGTATTCTCTTCTCACCTATTCCCCTCTATGTATATGAGGTTTCTTTAGAAGTGTAGTGTAACGGGTAGAAGTAGTACAAGTGCTAGCTTGAGTGAGAAAGGGAGAGATTTGATCTAGGATCAATGTGTTAAGTATCCATCCGCATATCATTATTATTTTATTTCATACTCGCTTTATTATGTATTTAGAATGCATGTTTAAGGGGTGTATGATGATGAGACCTAACAAAGATAATTAAATTGGTAGCCAATTTGCACGCGAAAAACCCTCGTTTTATATTAAGCAAATATCCTTCCATTGAATGATTCTTGTTCAAGATCCGAAGTTGGCATTGGTTTGTTTTGACCAAAGTCAAGACCTTTGTCAATCAAGGATGTACTTGAATCATGAGAGTTTTGTTGCATATCGGTGTGTTGTCCAAATCGTGATTTTTATTGGCCAAAGTCAAGATCACTTTTTGTCCAATGACATTGATTACGAAACTTTCCTCGTCAATGGGTCCCGCTTAACTGGAATCATTAGGTTTGTTTTTGGCCAAAGCCAAGGCCTAGATGATTCGGAGGATAGGGTTAGGAAAATGTAATGGATACATTGACATTATACATATGTTTCGGACTTGGATGTCCACCTAACCGGATCTAGGAATTGGATGAGATCCAATTGATCATAGAGATCTACCTAGTTAAATAGCATACAATTTTTATTGGCCAAAGTCAGGTTGTGTTGTATTTAATAGGATCCTAGCCCACTAGGAAACACGGTTTCCCGAGTACTCCACAGAGGGTTAGAGGCTCGACGAAAAATAGTGGGAGGCAAGTATTGAATTTGCAACATTCGTTCGAATACTCGCTAAACACGCTCATTTATTTTTACTCGTCATATTAATCAAAAGTATTAGTCGGACTAATATTTTATGTTGTTTTAAAAATATATATAGTTGGACTATATACAAACTCATTCAATATATAGTTGATTTTATAATTGGATTATAGTAATCAATATAATTGAATTAAAATGATAGTTGATTTTATAATGGATTATAGTAATCAATATTAAAATTATAGTTGATTAAATAATTGGATTATTGTAATCATTATAATAAATAGTACCTTATTAAAATTGATTAAATAGTTGGACTATTAAAATCAAGAATTGAAAGGAAGGTTGAATATTTAAAATATATAATCCTTGGATTAAATGTTTTAAATGATTTAATTTTCAATTGGGAATTAATAATAGGTTAATTTATTTGATAAAATAACTTATTATGACTAAGCCCATAATTAAGCAAATAGTAGAGCATAAAGTCTTTGGAAGATTTATGTGATGATGACTTTAGTGCTTAATTAATATACTTACAATAAATCTATCTTTAGATTTAAAAGTATTAAAGTTGTAATAATTGACTATTCTAGTGGAGAGTGAGAAAAGTCAAAGTTTGCAATTGGGCATGTAGCACAAGGTGCACATCGTTTCGATATTCCGAAACCCAAGGCTTGGCCAAAGGTTTGTGAAATATTGAAAAGGATAATTGACATATCCCAAAGTGACTACCATTTGGATATGGAAGACACGAAGGAATTAAAGAAAGGGCGAGGCTCTAACTTTAAAAATATTTGTCAAAGTTATGTTCACTACTAGTATTGAAATTGAATTTTAAATACTTAGTGTGGTACATAAAATATATGTATTGACGTTCAGAATCCGCTGTGAGCTGGATACTGGCTTCAAGCCGAGATTTCTCTGCGAATCGGAAACGGGACGAAAGTCGCTGTTTCGACCGTAGATACCTAAGTTTAGGAACTACCCTTTGGGTATGTACTTAAATTAGGAAATGTTATAATGTAACTAGTTTAACTAGAGACATTATCTCTATATCAGTGTTTAATCCATTGCGGATAAAACCTTTATATTCTAGAACACTAAAGTGTTTCAATATATAAAGATGATACTGAGATAAATACATTGGATGTAAATAACAGAATTTATATTTTGAATATAATCTCAAACATATAAAATGACAAATAAATAGCTCAAATTGATTTGATCAATAGAGACTTATTTGTGGCATTGTTGTCTAGGACACAATTAAACAAGACTCGTATATCCACACTTTTGAAGAGTGGGTACTAGGACTGATTTGACTATTCAAATAAGGTCTACGAATCTAGTTTATTAGGTAAATACCTAAAATACTATTTACTTGGTAATAGTAAAAGGGCCACCGATCTGTTAGCCCTATTCATGGTGAAGTAAGTGGGCCCATATCTAGCTAGGCTAGATGTGAACATGAATATTTCGTGACCTTAACGGATGTGACATCACGTTGTGGTTATGTGTTTCTTTTGAAGAACACAGATCGGAAACTTTTAGAGTTTCGACACGAAGTAGACAAACAGATCGGCTATAGTATTATTCCGCCACGGTAAACCGTAATGGAAAATACTTAAGCAGTAAGTTTCATACGTACATGAAAGAGTACGGTATTCTTTCATATGAGGACTCCTCCCGAGACACGTCAGTTAGACGGTGTGTCCGAACTAAAACCGAATTTTGTTGGACATGATAAGGTTTATCACGAGTCGCTCTGAGCTACTATTTCCTTCAACAGGATATGTATTAACAGTGCAAAACTTATTTAGAATAAGGTTCCATATAAATCTGTTTGACAGATATCATATAGGATATGAACAGGGAAGAAACGAGGTTTCTCATTCCTGATAATTTGGGTATGCCAGGCATAGCGTTTGGATGATACCAAACTAAGGACCCAAATTGGATAAGTGCCAATATAGGTTATCCTAAGGGAAACCTTAAGTATAGTACTTGTAAATCCCACATGAGAACAATATAATTGTTGCTCACCATGCGGTTTTCCTGAGAGGAATACCGATATGCAGTGGTCAGTGGGAGGATAGTGATACTCGATGAAAATCGGAGTAATACTGTTCAAGGCACGAAGTCCTTAATGGAACACAAATAGTTCATCTATGATGAAACTATACCATTAATCTTCAAATACACAAGAAACTAGTAGATCGGATAGAGTCAGAAAACAACCTAGGGTATGGGTTTCTGATCTCACCCCATAAAGATGTCAATCTTATGGTGGTGTACCATCCGACTACGTTTTGAGGAAGTGATACGAGGTATCGACTCCCTGTTATGGCAAAGTGCCATGAGTCCGAAATGGATTCCATGTATAACAACTATGTTTGGATATACTTGTTGTTGTACCACAAGGCGTTGTGCCTATGGTACTATAAACGTCTTCAAGGAAGACATACATGGAAGGCAACATACCAACGTGCAAAGCTATGGCTTTTGACGGAAAGGTATCGTTATCAACATTATGTTAATAACGGTTCAACCTTTTACCTGTTGCCATGGTAAATCCATTTTGAAGATGCTTGAAAATAACTGTATATTTCATTTATGAAATGTGTCAGTTATAAATCAAAATCGCTTTCCTGAAAAGGAAACCTTTTGGAGGATGTTTACAACATCCTGACGATTTTTATAACCGACAAACAAGGTTTGCGGGTTATTCGATCCATGTTTGGATCAATGCAAGCATAAGGTTCTTGGAACTGTCGTTTTGAAATAATCATAATGGTTTATGATTTGACTCAAAACGAAATAATTCTTGTGTATATAAGGAGGTTAGTGGGAGAGCGCACTGACAGTGAAATTCCCATAAAGCTATTGTTGAAAGCTTGGCTTTCAATAGAAATTCTCCGTAGAATTCTGGGGAGTAACAACCTTTATTCAAGGAATAAAGATCTACTGGGATAGATTTGGAGTTGTTAACACTCTCTGGGAAATTGTACATTTAAAATGTACTTGTATTGGTGTCTCATACACTTCAAGCATATGGAGTCACAATCGGGTCAATCCAAGTGACAGTCACTGGATTGAAGTTAAGAACATCTGTTAGTATCTCAGAGAACTAAAGATGCTATCTTAACTATGGAGAAGGAGAACTTGAAGTAACTGGGATCACTGCTGCAAGTTTCCAAACAGTTAAATATTGTGGTACTATAAAGTTTGAATAACGGGACAGTGAGCTGGAAATCTTCCAAGCAAGATAATTGTTGCCGAATAAACAACAAATGCGGATTATTGCTGCAGCTGAGGCAGCAATAGAAGCCATTTGGATCGAAAATAAATCTAATTAGATTAGATATAGTTCTGTTAGCAGCTGAGCTAGGCGTCAGCACAGGCTAAGGAATTAAAGGTCTCATCGACGATCCAGATATATACTTCTATATCATCTGATTCGTTCGGATCATACATCGTGGCGATGTGATGATCGTATAAATCGCGTCAAACGATAATCAACAAATCCGCTGACGAAAACCTTTCCTCAGCAATTTGAGCGAACCTTACATAGTTCGGGTGTAGGACACTTGAGTGACTGGCTATGTGCCAAGTGGGAGATTGTTGGATAATATGACCCATAGCGTCACTATTTGCACAGATCATTGTGTTGTTGTAGCAAATTAACTATGTAACAAGGAAATTGCACTCTCGTCATTTGTGATTAGATCACCATAGATATATAAATGAAGAGAGGTCCCTATGATTAGTTCCTGGATTGAGATGATATGAGACAGTATCAGTCCACGAAGGATTAATCATTAAATATCCCTAGCCGTAGTATTATCGAGACTGGACATCGATAATGCGGAATAGGCTAGTATTGCACTTGTGCGCGTTGTGAGGGCACAACGGCATAGTTCTCATATATATAAGTATTGGATACTTGTGCAAGTGCGATAGGAGGTCGTGTTTCACCGATGGTACGGGAAACAGCTTCGCTCTGGATAGACCCTTCGGAATCCCATTGGTATTATGACTAGGTGTCTATGGGAGGCCGAAATCAAGGTAGGTGTGTATAGTCTTAACCTGAGACTTGCATCGCTAATACTTACGACAATCGGTAAACTTTGGTTTTGGTGGTGGGGGATCTTAACTGGTTCTGTGTTCACCTCTTCTGGGTTTATCAGGAATCGTAGTGTATTGGATGTGATGTCAAGACGGAAGTGTCAATTCAGATGATGTCACGCAGGATACGGTATTAGTGCTCTTAAGTGATGCGCATCCAATCGTGATATTATGACCAGGTCATGAATATCCGATTATAGAGACTAGTTACCAGACATACGATATGTGTTTCGGACGGGGCAGACATTTATCCAGCCCCAGCCCTAGCACGTGATTATCCGATACTGGGCCGATATGCACAATACATTAGTATACTACGCTTGATACAGATCTTGATATTCTTTGATGGATATGTCCGGAGAACTTGGTAGACTTGGTGCTTTGCTAGGAGTCGACCTTGTCTCGTAAATCGGTAGAACGTAGTACTTGGTACGTACGTGATTCGGATACTCCGACGACCGTATTTACTGCCAACTTATCCGGGGATCTCATGGGTCGCTTCCCGATAATCCACCGATGACGCACAACTTGCACTCTTGAATAATCTGGGATTATACAGAAGAGAGAGAAAATTAATCTAGGATTAATAACGGAGATATTTTATCCGGATATAAAATGTCGTCTAAAGAGAGAGAACGATTAATTTGGAATTAATCGATAAAATTATATATTCGATATAATAACGAAATTCGATTTCGACGCGAAATTAAAATTAGATTTTAATTCGGGCAAACGAGTTAATTTAGAATTAATTCGTTAGCGACGTAAATAATAATTTCGCTAGCCGCAATTATTCGATTTAATTAACGTCGCGACGTAAGCTCGGTATTTCGGAAATATCGAACCCGAACGCGTGAGTGCACGTGGGCCCACTTTCATTTGGAAACGTGTGGGGCCCACATGAACATGTCATATTATGCATTATTTAATTCTAATGCATTGCATGTAGATAGTGTACAATGCACTCAATGGTTTTGCATGGAAATTGAGTGTTTGACACTCTAAGCCATTGCATGATTTGTGTCATAAGTTTATTATTATTTAATAAATATTATGGCATAAATATAAATTGATTTTTGGTAACAAAAATTAATTACACAATACAATTTTATCTCTCTCAAAATGCTCTCTTCTCTCACGCCCAAACTGAAAAATCTTCACTGGTTTGGAACCAGAAATGGCGTGAACAAAGGGAAGCCAAGAGTGGTTTCTCATGGTGAGAAATCAAGTGCTAGCACACTTACAAGTCTTGCGAAGGTGGTAGGGAGGTTCACCCATGAGGCGGGACTCATCCGACGGAGTTTGGAGCTTCGTTTTGAGACCCGAAACTGCCAAGACAGTGAGCATGGACTGGTTGCAGTGGCGTGAGCAAGGCAGTACGTTTTTGGCCTTGATTCGTCTTCAAATCGACATAACCGATCAATGTGAGTATTCCGCTACCTCCGTTGATGTATTCACGCATTATTTCATGTCTTGATTTGATCTTGGGACCTTAGAATAAACCAACAGTGTCGACTATGATGAAACATTTACACCAGTAGCAATGTTGAAGTCTATTAGGATTTTATTAGCTATAACTGCCTACCATAATTACGAGATTTGGAAAATGGATGTCAAAACGGCATTCTTGAATGAATTTCTTGATGAAGAAATCTATATGGAACATCCAGATGGTTTTGCGTCTAGCCAAGACTTAGATATGATTTGTAAGCTTAAGAAGTCTATTTATAGACTTAAACAAGCTTCACGGAGTTGGAATCTTCGATTCGATGAGGTTATTAGATTGTCTGGTTTCCTCAAGAATACAGAAGAATCTTGTGTGTATAAAAAAGTCAGTGAGAGTATGGTGGTGTTTTTGGTATTTTATGTGAATGACATCCTGATCAGTGGGAAGGATATCGGGATGATGCAAGGCGTAAAAGATTATCTCTGTAAAAACTTCTCTATGAAAACCTGGGTGAAACTTCTTATGTCTTGGGCATAAAACTTTATAGAGATTGAGAGAAAAAGCTTATTGGATTATCTCAATCTACGTACATAGATAGATCTTTGCAAAAGGTATAATTTCATACTGTAAGACATTAACATACCTTTCTAACATGGTATATGTAAGGGTTTTTATGGGGTATAACCGGGTACGCAGCGGAACGCGGAAAAATAAATTTTCCGATTTCAATAATTTTTCTGCGCAATTAAAATAAACTTATTTATTCTAATTACTCAATACTTAAAAACTAAATTTATTACCCAAAAATCATATTTTCCCTTAATTGTCGTGAGACCCAAAGGTTTGTATTTTGATCATGTTAGTCCTAATTTATCAAATACAATTAAGTGATTTCAAATCACTACCAAAATGTACCAAAATGATTTATACATATCATATACATCAAAAAACACCACAAAAAAATCCACAAAAAAATTCCAATTGCCAACAAATGCACCTTAAACTTTCATTTTTGTGTATTTTGGTCCAAATTTGTTCAAAACAATTATATATGATTTCTAATTAACACCAATGATTTGTATATCTTATATACATCATTATACAACACATATATGAAAAGCCCCAATTTTGATTTAGGTTAGGAATCCTAATTTCTCAAATTAATCAAAATAACAAAATAAACCAAATCCAATACTTTAATTCTATCTCTACAATACCAAACAAGTCTCACCACTTTGAAACAACTCAAGAACACTTATAGTCATCAATGAGTGGCCTAACAACTCTAGAATGACAACAAGATCATCAAATGATCAAAAGTGTACTTATATGCCATTTACAAGCATACTTTAATAAACATACATGCATACATCTTTCAATCATGCTTCCAACCATCATAAAACAACATAAGAGAGTAGAAAAACTTATGAACAACACATGTTGTAGCCAAGAAACAATGAACAATATTTCTTCTAATGGAAAGTTGGAAATACTTACTAATTTCCAAGCTTTCTTTGATTTCTTCTTGGTTTCTTCTATTTTTCTCCTCAAGTCTCTTTTGTTTATGTTTTCGGAGGCTAAAGCAAGTGAAGCAAAAGAAAAAAATGAAACCCTTAAATACATTTAGGTTGGCTGAATTTGGCCTTAGAAAAAGAAAAATATATTTTTATTTTTAAAACCAAAAATAAAGAAGTCAAAAGCCATTTAACAACATTTTTCTTTAATGTAAAGTCAAACATTTACACTACTTAATCATTTCCTAACTTTATCATAATGGTAGATATTTATATTTTAATTATTTAATAATTAAATAATTAATTAAATATTAATATCTTAAATTATATGTATTATATTTACTTTAAATAATCAAAATACATATATTAATGATATATGTCAAATATCATAATTTGACATTAATAAATGTGTATTTAACAAAATCATATATTAAATAAAATACACATTAATTAGGAAATGACTTTTAGGTCCATATGCATGAATCTTTCGTTTAACCATTAAACAATTTATAAATAATCAATATTGTTCATAAAATTTGCCATGGTGCTCTACGAGTATATTTCATTAGTGAGACTCTCTAGGTTCAGGCATATCTGTCACGAAATCCAATTTCATGTCCATAAACTACCCACCCATAAATTATGACGAACGCGGATAAACTCATTGAACCATACAAGTCAAGGTCATTGCATACGTATAATCCCGCCGACATAGGTATCCTGATTATTCCAGAGATATGGATATAACGTCAAATCTATATAGAATTATCACGTCGACGTTTTTATTAGCAATCTCTTAATAACACTTAGAACTCGCTTCCATAGTGTACCATGGGCCCATATATTTAACATATTGCTAATTCCATATTTAATACCAATGCTCTATACACAGAGCTGCCGGATTCTATCTTGACACACATGATAACTTGGGGATCAGTCCACACCCAACGACAGACGGAGGTCTGAACTAAATAGGTCGGTGACGTGACTGCCATCAAAGTGTGGAGGATATCTCACATATCTACACTGGTATCTTAAGTCGAAGAATTATTATGCTACTCAACCCGAGAAGATTCTTATTGACGTTGTTGTAGGATCCATTAAGAATATTCGGTGAGTCATTTAGGGTTTTATCCGATATAAATACCTACATGTCTATACGAGTCTCCAAGACTCATGGTTCATTGAGAATATGCCATTGGAATCCAAGATTCCAATATACGACATGTATCGGTCTCAACAGGTTCACTTACTGACCAAGTAATGTAAACCTTGACCAGGAACAGTTAAAGAAATGATACTGTTATGACACAACTCAATGTCTGTTGCGATGCTTTTGTAACTATATCATAACTAATCATTCTAAGGTCAATTACATATTTACCATATATAAGAGATGTCATATAATAGAACTGTTTATTTTATTCATAAAAAAAATATTTACATAAGTAGTTACAGGGAAATAAATAAGGAATTGGCTCTCCGAGCACCAACCCTAACAAATTATCCCATTTGTTCTAGTGGCAATATCGATTGTATCTCATACCCATCGACTCCACATGTTTATCAAATGACTTTGGAGGATGGCCTTGGTAAGCGCGTCTGCTACATTATCTTCACTCGGAACTTGCACACGATAATGTCCCCTCGCGACACGGTCTCTCGAATGATGTGGTACTTCTATTCCACATGCTGCATCTTCTGATGCGCCCTCGGTTCCTTTGCTTACGCAATGGCTCCATTATTATCACAGTATAACATAATCAGATTCTCAATACTTGGGACAACTCTCAATTAAATGATAAGGTTCTTAACCCACACAGCTTCTTTGGCAGCTTCAGAAGCTGTAATATATTCTGCCTTTATGGGGAATCAGCTGTAGACTGAAACTTTTCCAACAAACTACACCTCCATTAAGGATAAACACGAATCATGGGTAGACTTTCTATCATCAGGATTCGATTGAAAATCTGAATCCATATACCTATTAACCTGCAGTTCATTTCCTCCATAAATCAGAAACTTATCCTTAATACATTTAAGATACTTTAGGATATGTTTAATGATCATCCAATGGTCATTACCTGGATTGGACTGATATCTGCTTGTCACACTAACTGCGAAGCTAATATCAGACCTAATACATAACATGGCATACATGATGCTTCCCAAACACGAAGCATAATGTTGATTAGACATTCTAATCTTCTCATCTTCTGTTTGTGGACATATCTTCTTTGAAAGATGTAGGCCATGTGTGAACGGTATATTTGTTGTCTTACAGTTACCAAAGTTATACCGTTCTAAGATCTTATCTATGTATGTTGATTGGGATAACCCAATAAGCTTTATTTCTCTATCTCTATAGAGTCTTATGCCTAAGACATAAGAAGCTTCACCCAGGTCCTTCATGGAGAAATTCTTATAGAGGTAAGCTTTAACCTCCTGCATCATCCCAATATCATTCCCAATGATCAACAAGTCGTCAACATAGAGAACTAAAAATACCACCATACTCCCACGGGCCTTATTATACACACAGGATTCTTCCGAATTCTTGAGAAAACCAGACAATTTGATTATCACATCAATCAAAGATTCCAACTTTGTGAAGCTTGTTTAAGTCCATAAATGGACTTCTTAAGCTTACATATCATGCCCGAGTTTTCACTGGATACAAAACCCTCCGGTTGTTCCATATAGATTTCTCTGTCAAGAAATCCATTTAGAAAAGCCGTTTTGACATCCATCT
The DNA here is from genome assembly GCA_019454045.1 of Zanthoxylum bungeanum. Classification (NCBI taxonomy): domain Eukaryota; kingdom Viridiplantae; phylum Streptophyta; class Magnoliopsida; order Sapindales; family Rutaceae; genus Zanthoxylum; species Zanthoxylum bungeanum. The sequence continues at coordinate 71,241 of SKCR01035368.1, read as the reverse complement.
GTCAAATCTCGCAATCATGGTAAGTATCAATAGATAATAAAGTCCTAATAGACTTTAGCATCGCAACTGGCGAAAAATTTTCATCATAGTCGACACCAGGTCGCTGCGTGTTTTTGGTTGGATCGCTCTAATTAATGTAGGATCGAAGCGGGGTTTCATCAAATAAACACAAAAATTTGCACACTCATAAATATTAATGTAAATAAAAGTAAATTAAATTAAGAAGTACAATATGCGGTAGCGAAAACTATACTAAACAAAGATAAGCGGGAAAAGCGTCAATAAATAAATAGCAAACAAAAAAGGTTAATCACGCATATATGAATATTTCCCGAGTGGTACGTGGAGTTGTATCCAAGTACAGACCGCACTACCGTCCATTCGGATTCGGCTACGGAGTTTACGTCTGGGTTTCCATCCGATCTACCGCAAGGGATAATAACATGCATAATCATCAATGCAATGTAAACGGACATAAAAAAAAGGTGAAATAAAAAAATAACAATAAAAGTAAATAGACAAAAAAACTAAATATCAAAATAAATAAGAAATAATAAAATAACGATGAAGGTGAATAAATAAATAAAAAGATAAATAATGGAATGCCAAAGAAAGAAAAATGTGACCATAAATTTTGTCGTCTTTAATGTAGGACTTCGCATACCCGGCTGGATGTATTTCACGTCAAGCCAAGCGTGCATCGTCCATAACTATAAAATAAATATGATAAAGGGTGCCCTCAGGTCGTACCTTTTAAGTTGCTTTCTTGGAAGTAAGTTAGGCCGTTGCCGGAAGGATCGCTGGCTCACTATTTCTGCTTACTGTTTTACTATTTTCTGGTTATTGTTTTTGCTGTTTTTTGGTTGCTGTTTTTGTTGTTTCACTGGTTGCTATTTTTGCTGTTTTCTGGTTGCTATTTTTGGTTATTTTGGCTGCTATTTTTGGTTATTTTGGCTGCTATTTTTTGGTTGTTTTGGCTGCTATTTTTGCTATTTTTGGGCTGCTGTTTTTTTTTCTAATTTTGGGCTGCTGTTTTTGGTGTTTTGGCTGGTTTTTTTTGGGCTATTTTTGGTGATTTTGTCTGCTGTTTTGGCTGGTTTTTGGGGATGTTTTTGGTGATTTTATGTTGTTGTTTTGGCTGATTTTTTGGGCTATTTTTTGTGTTTGTTTTTCGGTAATGGGCTAGTGGTTTTAGTTCGTTGGTTGGCTGTTTGCCTCTCGGTATTTTGCTGTTTTTCATAGTGATCGTAGGCCTTTTTTGTTTGTGAGTTGCCGTGAAAGAAGAAAGAGGTCAAGGGTTTTTTTTGTGAAGTGACGTCCAAGCCTCCTCTCAAGTTTGGTGATTGCTCTTTTTTATAATGACAATGGATCTCCAAATCATGGAAATAAATCACATTGATTTGGGGGAATATATTATTTTAAGATGCAATCTCTTGTTAAATTGGATTGGATCCCCAAAATCTCACTAAATTGGAAAGTGATTTGCATGATATCTTTGTTAAATTGGAAGGTGTTGAAGAAGGGATTTGAGCATGTGTTTTGCATGGGATTTCAAATCTTTGTTAAATTGGAAAGTGATTTGAGGGGATTTTCACATGTGAATTGCATGGGATTTTATTTATTTGGGGTAGATTTGGGCGTGCATGGGATATTTTGAGCGTGTGCATGGGCCGTGGGCGTGTATGGGCTTTGTGTGGTGTTTGGCGTGGGCATGTATTGTATGGCTTTCATGGGTTGCAGGGGTTTTGGGCCGAGGCTAAGGTTTAAAATAGAAACTGACTGAGCGAATCCGAGGCTGGCTAGCGATTCTGAATCCAATGAGGTGCTAATTTAGAAGTTTTTCCTTCCGGCATTCGTTTCCCGCGACTTCCGTAACTTTTCAGGTAGTGCCTCCATACGAGACTCATCATTGGGCTTATGTAAAAATACAGTGTCTACAATTAAGATTTGATTTCCTACCGGTTTATATCTCATTCGGAGTCGTAGGAACAGCTTTAGAATGAATCTTATTCAAAAGATGAGCGGCGGTTAAAAGAGCATAATTGTTGGTATTAATCTAGGTCCCAAGATCAAACAAGCAATGAAAATAATGCGTGAATACACCAACGAAGATAGCGGAATACTTACATCGATCGGTTGAGTCGATTTGGAGACGAATCAAGCCTAAATAGCCACTGCCATTCACGCCCACTGGTAGCAGTCCACTGCCTCCAAAAACATATTTTTGAGTTGAGAAACGGAGCTCCAAGCTTCGTCAAACGGATCTCGGCTCATTGGTGAACCTCCCTACCACCTTCGCAAGACTCGTAAGTGTGCTAGCACTTGATTTCTCACCATGAAAAACCACTCTTGCTTCCCTAAAGCTCACGCCATTTTATGGCTCCAAACCAGTGAGTTTTTCTCACTTTGGGCGTGACTAGAAGGAGAGAAATGAGAGAGAAGAAATTTGTGTAAAATGGTGAGTGAAAAGCTTTTCCAAAAAGCTTTATATATTTTCCAAGAAAAATAAATAAAACCAATTACTTAATTGATTTAAATAAAATCAAAAGTAAAAGTTTTTCCCTCCAAACACTATTACACCAACTTACATCAACTATTCACATGTCACTTTAATAAAGTGATGTGATGCAAGTCAATCCATCAATCAATCAATCAATCAATCAATCAATCACTCAAAGTAACTTTTGATTTGACGCTTGATGTGACGATTGATTTGACGCTTGATGTGACTTGCGTCGCCGCACTCGAATTCGAAATACGAATGCGCTCGCAATCACACTCGGGCTCGGGTTCGCTAATTCTAAATTAACGATTTTTCCGTCGCGTCGTAATTAAATGATTACGCCTAGCGAATTCACTATTCACGTGGCTAACGAATTAATTCTAAATTAAGTATTAGCGATGTAAGTCTCAGGTTAAGACTATACACACCTAACTTGATTTCGGCCTCCCATAGACACATAGTCATAATACCAATGGGATTCCGAAGGGTCTATCCAGAGCGAAGCTGTTTCCCGTACCATCGGTGAAACACGACCTCCTATCGCACTTGCATAAGTCTCCAACACTTATATATATGAGAACTATGCCGTTGTGCCCTTACAACGCGCACAAGTGCAATACTAGCCTATTCCGCATTATCGATGTCCAGTCTCGATAATACTCCGGCTAGGGATATTTAATGATTAATCCTTCGGGGACTGATACCATCTCATATCATTCTCAGTCCAGGAACTAATCATAGGGACCTCTCTTCATTTATATATCTATGGTGATCTAATCACAAATGATGAGAGTGCAATTTCCTTGTCACATAGTTAATTTGCTACAACAACACAATGATCTGTGCAAATAGTGACGCTATGGGTCATTTTGTCCAACAATCTCCCACTTGGCACATAGCCAGTCACTCAAGTATCCCACACCCGAACTATGTACGGTTCGCTCAAATTGCTGAGGAAAGATTTTCGTCAGCGGATTTGTTTGATAATCGTCTGACGCGATTTATACGATCATCACATCGCCACGATGTGTGATCCGAACGAATCAGATGATATAGAAGTATATATCTAGATCGTCGATGAGACCTTTAATTCCTTAGCCTTTGCTGACGCCTAGCTCAGCCGCTAACAGAACTATATCTAATCTAATTAGATTTATTTTCGATCCAAATGGCTTCTATTGCTGCCTCAGCTGCAGCAATAATCCGCATTTGTTGTTTATTCGGCAACAGTTATCTTGCTCGGAATATTTCCAGCTCACTGTCCAGTGTACAAACTTAATAGTACCGTATTATTTAATCGTTTGGAAACTTGTAGCAGTGATCCCAGTCACTTCAAGTTCTCCTTCTCTATAGTTTAAGACAGCATCTTTAGTTCTCTGAGATACTAACAGATGTTCTTAACTTCAATCCAGTGACTATCACTTGGATTGACCTGATCGTGACTCCATATGCTCGAAGCGTATGAGACACCAATACAAGTATATTTTAAATGTACAATTCCCAGATCTATCCCAGTAGATCTTTATTCCTTGAATAAAGGTTGTTACTCCCCAGAATTCTACGGAGAATTTCTATTGAAAGAATATCTATGAAAGCCAAGCTTTCACCAATTGCTTTATGGGAATTTAACTGTCAGTGCGCTCTCCTACTAACCTCCTTATATACACAAGAATTATTTCGTTTTGATTCAAATCATAAACCATTATGATTATTTCAAAACGACAGTTCCAAGAACCTTATGCTTGTATTAATCCAAACATGGATCGAATAACCCGCAAACCTCGTTTGTTGGTTATACAAAATCGTCAGAATGTTATAAACATTCTCCAAAAGGTTTCCTTTTCAGGAAAGCGATTTTGATCTATAACTGACACATTTCATAAATGAAATACGCAGTTATCACAAGCATCTTCAAAATGGATTTACCATGGCAACAGGTAAAAGGTTGAACCGTTATTAACACAATGTTGATAACGATACCTTTCCGTCAAAAGCCTAGCTTTGTACGTTGGTATGTTGCCTTCCATGTATGTCTTCCTTGAAGACGTTAATGTACCAATAGGCACAATGCCTTGTGGTACAACAACTAGTATCCAAAATAGTTGTTATACATGGAATCCATTTCGGACTCATGGCACTTTGCCATAATAGGGAGTCGATACTTCGTATCACTTCCTCAAAACGTAGTCGGATGGTACACCTCCATAAGATTGACATCTTTATGGGGTTAGATCAGAAACACATACCCTAGGTTGTTTTCTGACTCTATCCGATCTACGAAGTTCTTGTGTATTTGAAGATTAATGGTATAGATTCATCATAGATGAACTATTTGTGTTCCATTAAGGACTTCGTGCCTTGAACAGTATTACTCCGATCTTCATCGAGTATCATTATCCTCCCACTGACCACTGCATATCGGTATTCCTCTCAGGAAAACCGCATGGTGAACAACAATCATATTGTTCTCATGTGAGATTTATAAGTACTATACTTAAGGTTTTCCTTAGGATAACCTATATTGGCACTTATCCAATTTGGGTTCTTAGTTTGGTATCATCCAAACGTTTTATGCCTGGCATTCCCAAATTATTAGGAATGAGAAACCTCGTTTCTTCCCTGTTCATATCCATATGACATCTGTCAAACAGATTTATATGGAACCTTATTCTAAATAAGTTTTGCACTGTTAATACATATCCAATTGAAGGAAACAGTAGCTCAGAGCGACTCGTGATAAACCTTATCATGTCCAACAAAATTCGGTTTTTAGTTCGGACACACCGTCTAACTGACGTGTCTCGGGAGGAGTCCTCATATGAAAGAATATTATACTCTTTCATGTACGTATGAAACTTACTGCTTAAGTATTTTCCATTACGGTCTTACCGTGGCGGAATAATACTATAGCCGATCTATTTTTCTATTTCGTGTCAAAACTCTAAAGTTTCCGATTTGTGTTCTTCAAAAGAAACACATAACCATAACGTGATGCTACATCCGTCAAGGTCACGAAATATTCATGTTCACATCTAGCCTAGCTAGATATGGGCCCACTAACTTCACCATGAATAGGGCTAACAGATCGGTGGCCCTTATACTATTACCAAGTAAATAGTATTTTAGGTACTTTACCTAATAAACTAGATTCGCAGACTTATTTGAATAGTCAAATCAGTCCTAGTACCCACTCTTCAAAAGTGTGGATATACGAGTCTCGTTTAATTGTGTCCTAGACAACAATGCCACAAATAAGTCTCTATTGATCAAATCAATTTGAGCTATTTATTTGTCATTTTATATGTTTGAGATTTTATTTATATTCAAAATATAAATTCTGTTATTCACATCTAATGTGTTTATCTCAGTATCATCTTATATAATAAAACACTTTAGTGTTCTAGAATATAAAGGTTTTATCCGCAACGGATTAAACACTGATATAGAGATAATGTCTCTAGTCAAACTAGTTACATTATAACAGTTCATAATTTAAGTACATACCAAAGGGTAGTTCCTAAACTTAGGTATCTACGGTCGAAACAGCGACTTTCGTCCCGTTTCCGATTCGCAGAGAAATCTCGGCTTGAAGTCAGTATCCAGCTCATAGCGGATTCTGAACATCAATACATATATTTTATGTACCACACTAAGTATTTAAAATCCAATTTCAATACTAGTAGTGAACATAACTTTGACAATTATTTTAAAGTTAGAGCCTCGCCCTTTCTTTAATTCATTCGTGTCTTCCATATCCAAATGGTAGTCACTTTGGGATATGTCAATTATCTTTTCAATATTTCACAAACCTTTGGCCAAGCCTTGGGTTTTGGAATATCGAAATGATGTGCACCTTGTGCAACTCGCCCAATTGCAAACTTTGACTTTTCTCCACTAGAATAGTCAAATCAATTCTCTAAGAATTATAAATTGCAATTTTAATACCATTTAAATCTAAAGATAGATTTATTGACAAGTATATTAGATTAAGCACTAAAGTCATCATCACATAAATCTTCCAAAGATTTTATGCTCAACTATTTGCTTAATTTTGGGCTTAAGTATAATAGTTATTTTATCAAATAAAGTAACCTATTATTTATTCCCAATTGAAATTAAATCATTTAAAACATTTAACCCAAGGATTATATTTTAAATATTCAACTTTTCAATTCTTTCTTGATTTCAATAGTCCAACTATTTAATCAATTTAATAAGGTACTATTTATTATAATGATTACAATAATCCAATTATTTAATCAACTATAATTTTAATATTGATTACTATAATCTAATTATAAAATCAACTATCATTTTAATTCAATTATATTGATTATTATAATCCAATTATAAAATCAACTATATATTGAATGAGTTTGTATATAGTCCAACTATATATATTTTTAAAACAACATAAAATATTAGTCCAACTAATACTTTTGATTAATATGACGAGTAAAATATAGATGAGCGCGTTTAGCGAGTATTCGAACGAATGTTGCAAATTCAATACTTGCCTCCCACTATTTTTCGTCGAGCCTCTAACCCTCTGTCGAGTACTCGGGAAACCGTGTTTCCTAGTGGGCTAGGATCCCGTTAAATAATCACACAATCTTGACTTTGGCCAACAAATTGTATGATAATTAACTAGGTAGATCTCGAAGATCAATTGGATCTCATCCAACTCCTAGATCCAGTAGGTGGACATCCAAGTCCCAAACATATATCTAATATATGCCTATACATCGAATGTATACCCTAACCGTTTTCCTCTGAATCAACCTAGGCCTTGGCTTGGCACAACAAACCTAGTGATCCCAGTCAAGCGCGGACCCATTGACATGGAAGCTTCGTAATCAATGTCAATGGACAAGAAGTGGTCTTGACTTTGGCCAACAACCACAACTTGGACACGACACCGATATAGAACAAAGCCTCGTGATTAAAACACATCTTCGACGGACAAGGGCTTGACTTTGGCCAACAACCCCTGCCAATCTCGGATCTTGAGTAAGAATCACTCAATGGAAGGAAAATAAACGCTTGATATTTAACGAGGGTTTTTCGCGTGCAAATTGGCTACCAATTTAATTATCTTTGTTAAGGTCTCATCATCATACACCCTTAAACATGCATTCTAAATACATAATAAAGCGAGTATGAAAATAAATAATAATGATATGCGGATGGATACTTAACACATTGATCCTAGATCAAATCTCTCACTTTCTCACTCAAGCTAGCACTTGTATACTTACTTCTACCCGTTACACTACACGTCTAAAGAAACCTCATTTACATGGAGGGGAATAGGTGAGAAGAGAATACAAAGAGAATGAAGGTGATAAGGCTGGACACGCAGGTCCAATTTAATAAATCGAATTTATTACAACAATTTCTAAAATTGCCCACCCATCTAATATCCATCCGATATACATTATTCATTCAACACAACCACGTATTCACACACAAAGCATGTTATCAATCAATCTAATCAAATTAATTAATCTGATAATTAAGTGATCATCCAATGTTCAAACAACGATTTGATTTTGTTCGAGTCAAACTCGTTTTTGCGAATAAGTACTCAAAGTACGAATTCTTGAATTAAATTAAACTACATCATTAAATCAAATTTTACATGTACTTAATACTAATTCACTATTCAATTCCAAATTAAACATTACACTTTATTTAATAAACCTTTTACGATTTAAATTCCAAATTTAATCGTAACGCGTCTCAAAGACCGATTAACATCCAACGTCAATTCAATTAAAGTCCAATGGGCTTTTAATTGATTTCTTAAGGCGTGGACTTTTGGTCAACTCGGGTCAAACCGATAACCAAAGTCCAATCCGGGATTTACCCCATAAGCCTATAAATCAATCTTGGCCCATTAGACCCAATTGAACTTTAAAGGTTCATTAGTTGCATTTGGGCTTTATGGTTAAGGTTTTGGGCCCAATTGGATCCAATCCATTTGGCCTAAACCCAACTTGATAAATCAAGCCCAATAGGCCCAAATACAACATTAGAAGCCCAAATCTAATTTAAGCCTAAATAATTAAATTTCATGAATCCAATTCCGCAATTTAATTACCTAAAGTGCATTACATGATTAATCAACTAAATCAACATTTCCAAAACACTAAATTAGTCCAATTAATCATACTCAATTCATTATTATATGTCCAACACACAAAATGAAAAATCAAACCTATTTACATGTTTTTAATGCTCTCGGCCAAGGAAGGATTTTGTGTCCGATTTGGTTTCAATCCAATCGAACCCACAATCGACATCAAATCACCATCCAATTAGATTTCATACACATCCAATGTCACAAAATCAAAATCACCAAGACATTCAAGGGCATATTGAATTCGGCCATGTGAAGTAAATTGGGGATTAATGTTCAATTCAAAATCCAATCCAATTAGTTTCAAATTAACATCATCCTTAATGATTCTAACTCATCAAATGAATCAAAAATAAAAAATTCCAAGAATCCAAAAATACATACACATTCGGCCAAGGTCTTCAATTTGGGGAAAATAATTCCAAATCAATTTTCAACAAATTGGTCCAACCAAAATGCAATTCAACATCATTTAAACATGCTCAATCAAACAATTTAACTAAATCATGCTCAAAATCAATTTACCCAAATTTTAAGCCCTACAATTTTCATGCTTGAACCTAGGCTCTTGATGCCATTGTTGGTATTAATCTAGGTCCCAAGATCAAACAAGCAATGAAAATAATGCGTGAATATACCAACGAAGATAGCGGAATACTTACATCGATCGGTTGAGTCGAGTTGGAGACGAATCAAGCCTAAATAGCCACTGCCATTCACGCCCACTGGTAGCAGTCCACTGCCTCCAAAAACAAATTTTTGAGTTGAGAAACGGAGCTTCAAGCTTCGTCAAACGGATCTCGGCTCATTGGTGAACCTCCCTACCACCTTCGCAAGACTCGTAAGTGTGCTAGCACTTGATTTCTCACCATGAAAACCACTCTTGCTTCCCTAAAGCTCACGCCATTTTATGGCTCCAAACCAGTGAGTTTTTCTCACTTTGGGCATGACTAGAAGGAGAGAAATGAGAGAGAAGAAATTTGTGTAAAATGGTGAGTGAAAAGCTTTTCCAAAAAGCTTTATATTTTCCAAGAAAAATAAATAAAACCAATTACTTAATTGATTTAAATAAAATCAAAAGTAAAAGTTTTTCCCTCCAAACACTATTACACCAACTTACATCAACTATTCACATGTCACTTTAATAAAGTGATGTGATGCAAGTCAATCCATCAATCCATCAATCAATCAATCAATCACTCAAAGTGACGATTGATTTGACGCTTGATGTGACTTGCGTCGCCACACTCGAATTCGAAATACGAATGCGCTCGCAATCACACTCGGGCTCGGGTTCGCTAATTATAAATTAACGATTTTTCCGTCGCGTCGTAATTAAATGATTACGCCTAGCGAATTCACTATTCACGTCGCTAACGAATTAATTCTAAATTAATTCGTTCGCCCGAATTAAAATCTAATTTTAATTCCGCGTCGAAATCTAATTTCGTTTAATATATCGAATATATTAATTTACCGATTAATTCCAAATTAATCATTATCTCTCTCTAAACGATATTTTATCCTAGATAAAATATCTCCGTAATTAATCCTAGATTAATTTTCTCTCTCTTCTATTATAATCCCAGATTATACAAGAGTGCGAGTTGTGCGTCATCGGTAGATTATCGGGAAGCGACCCATGAGATCCCCGGATATATTGGCAGTAAATACGGTCATAGGAGTATCCGAATCACGTACGTACCAAGTACTACGTTCTACCGATTTACGAGACAAGGTCGACTCCTAGCAAAGCACCAAGTCTTCCAATTCTCCGGACATATCCATTTAGAATATACAAGGATCTTTATCAAGCGTAGTATACGATTGTATTGTGCATATCGGCCCAGTATCGGATAGTCACGTGCTAGGTCTGGGGCTGGATAAGTGTCTGCCCCGTACGAAGCACATGTCGGATGTCTGGTAACTAGTCTCTATAATCGGATATACATGACCTTGTCATAATATCCCGATGGCCGCGCAGCACTTAAGAGCACTAATACTGTATCCTGCGTGACATCATCTCCAATATGACTGGAGTGATACTTTCGTCTTGACATCACACCCAATACACTACGACTCTCTGATAAACCCATAAGTGGTGTACGCAAAACCGGTTAAAGCCTGTACCACCAAGACCAAAGTCTATCGATTATCGTAAGTATTAGCGATGTAAGTCTCAGGTTAAGACTATACACACCTACCTTGATTTCGGCCTCCCATAGACACATAGTCATAATACCAATGGGATTCCGAAGGGTCTATCCAGAGCGAAGCTGTTTCCCGTACCATCGGTGAAACACGACCTCCTATCGCACTTGCATAAGTCTCCAACACTTATATATATGAGAACTATGCCGTTGTGCCCTCACAACGCGCACAAGTGCAATACTAGCCTATTCCGCATTATCGATGTCCAGTCTCGATAATACTCCGGCTAGGGATATTTAATGATTAATCCTTCGGGGACTGATACCATCTCATATCATTCTCAGTCCAGGAACTAATCATAGGGACCTCTCTTCATTTATATATCTATGGTGATCTAATCACAAATGATGAGAGTGCAATTTCCTTGTCACATAGTTAATTTGCTACAACAACACAATGATCTGTGCAAATAGTGACGCTATGGGTCATTTTGTCCAACAATAACCCCATAAGTAATATGGAAAATCTATTAACTCAGCATAGATCAGACCATATTCAATAATGTCTGATTATACTTTCTAACACTTCATTATGTTGTGGAGTACTATGAGGAATATATTGAGTGAGAATCTCATCCTCCTTTAAATGATCAGTGAAATCACCACTCATATATTCACCGCCTCAATCCGATTTTCGATTTATGTTTCATCAGATAAATATAACCGTACCATGACACATCATCGGTAAAGGTAATAAAGTTTGAAAAATCATTGTGAACAGTCTAATTCATCGGACCACATACATTAGAATGTACGAGTTCCAATAAGTCAGTGGCTCGGTGTCCCACACCAGAAAATGAGGTTTTGGTCATTTTACCTTGAATGCAAGATTCACACGTTGGATATGGTTCAAATGGAGATCCTGAATCAAATCATTCCTAACCAACTGAGTTAGGCGTTTCACGCATATATGACCTAACCTCATATTCCAAAGTTCAGTTTTATTTATTTCAGATAGTTTTCGTTTATCAATTCCAATATTCAAGATATCTCGAGAAGTGTGCAAAATATAATGACCATGCTCATTTGGATAAACAAGGATCTGAATATTATTTCTATCACATAAATATAAGGAACAGTTCTTAATATTTACATGATATCTCTTTGTATCTAATACAAAAAGTGATATAATATTTGCTATGCATCTCGATACAACATAGCAGTCATGCAGCAAAAGTCTCCCACTAGGAAATGGAATCTCGCATAAGCCCACTGCAATCGCATCCAAAGAGTCACCACTCCTGAATCGCAACTGCATCTCTCAAGATTTTAGCCGTCTACTTTCCTTCAGCACCTGTAACGAATTGAAAATTTGAACAGGACAAGCAGAATCTAAAATCCAACTAGATATGACAGCTTCACAAGCTAAAGAGATATCAATAACAGGAAAAATAAAAGTATCTAATGTTGATGCTCTTTCCTTCTTAATCTGGACAAGGTAGTCATGGCAGTTCCTCTTCCAGTTCCTGACCTTCTAGCAGTGGTGGCACTTGTCTTCATAAGCTCTACTGGGCTTCACTATCTTAGCCTGCGGAGGAACATTGAAACCCTTCTTCTTCTTTCCATTCCACTTCTTCCCTTTCGACTTGGAGTGTGAAGAAGCAGAAAGTGAAGGGTGTTTCAGAAGGCAAGTCGGCACTCCCTTCCTCAAATCCTCCTCCGTAATGAGAAGCATCATATGCAACTCATGGTAAATGCAGTGAATCCATTTAATGTTGAAGTACATTATAAATTGGCGATACGGCGCTGGGAGCGAACAAGAATGACACTTCATCCCAGAGTATCATTAAGAGGGAAATCAATGCGCCTTAATTGCTTGATCAGATCGATCAAATGAAGCACATGTGTGCTCACAGCTTGTCCCTCATCGAGTTTTAAATAGAACAATTTCATCGCATCTTTATGAACCAAGACATGTTCTTGATTCATGAATGATTCTCGGAGTTCTGTCATCATGTTATATGCATCATACATCTCAAAATATTGCCTCTTCAGTTTCGAAACCAGCGAACTTAGAATATATGATTTAACAGTTAAATCATCATATTTCCATTTCCGGAAAGTCTCAATCTCTTCTGGTGATGCATCTTCAGATATAGCAAGGGGTAATGGACCCTCCAATACATATCTCAGCTTTTCGGATCTGAGGACGATCCTCAAATCCATATCCCAGTCAACAAAGTTATTTGCACCTTTAAGCTTATTCGTATCCAACATACGAACAAAAGGGTTGTTTGAAGAATCCGGTATCGTAAATCTATCACATAGATAGCGAAAAACGGTTAGCAGACGAAACAATTTCATATAATATTAAAAACATTAAATAGATCATGGATTTTTAATCTAAAAATATCACACCCACTATTTCATACCAAACTGTAATTGATGAGTGGTAAATATATCACTATTTCCCACTCATTTGACCTAATATTTTGTATAGTTTCTTGAGTTTTGTGAATATTTTGATGTGTTTTGTGTTATTTTGTAGATAAATAAAGTTTCAGGACATTCTGGAGGTGATTTGGGGCCAAAACAGTGAAAAACAGACAAAATGGCATTTTGTTCATTGGGCGCATCGCGACGTGCAGGCTGCGTCGCGACGCCTAACATGCGCCGCACCATGCTAATGTGCACCGGGGACACATGTCAGAATCTGAGAAGTTTGACTTTGCTAACGTGCGCCGGACTTTGCTAACGTGCGTCGTGCCACGTGTCACCATCACAGCCGATCTGCTAACGTGCGTCGTGCCACGTGTCATCATCCTATGGTGCCGACAATCACCATTGCCACATGTCGACAAGCATCATCCACGTCAGCAGAAGACCGAGTCAACCTGCCACGTGTCAGCCACGTCATCATCAGCCAATCACAGTGTGCCACGTGTCGTAATTCTATGGTGCCGACAATTACTTTCACCACGTGTCGCCACGTCAGTGCCATGTCAGCTCAATTATTGACTCAATTATCCGAATTGACACGTGGCAGATAAGAATCTGAAATGGACCAATCAGAACCTGCCACGTCAGCGCATCGCGACGCAAGAAGAAACATGCGCGTCGCGACGCGTGGCACTTATGGACGCCTATAAATAGAGCTCGAAATTTCAGTTTCAGATGTACCTTCCTCTCTGAATTCTCTGATTTAAATAAGGAGTTTTCTATCTAGTTTCTTTTAAATTTCAGTTTTTTAATTAATTTTAATTACGTTCTGTAATAGTAGTAATTACGTTTTTTACTTTTACAGTTTTTACTATTCAACATGAGGAGGAAACTTCCCCCTGCTAGGGTGAAAGGAACTTCTTTTACTATTGCTATTTAGATTAATCTCCCTTAAATATAATATATTCACTATTTAAAATTTGACTTAATGAGGATACCGATATATTGGCCGTTGGTAATTCATTTTAAACTGGTTTAAACCTGACTAAGCAAGGATACCGCCAGATTGGTCGGTGGTAATTAAACTTTCTTACCGCCTATATGGCAGGTTTATGGACAAATTTTGATACCGTCTATATGGCTGGTCGGACTTAATTTGACTTAATCAGGTTACCGCCTATATAGCTGGTTGGTAAAATAATCACAAGTTTATATATTATATTAAGGGAGATATATAAATTAGTAGTAGTAAAAGTTGATCCTTTTACCTTAGCATTTTATTGTAATTTACTTTTCAGTTTTTACTTTACCGCAATTACTTTTCAGCATTTTTACTTTATGTCTTTTACTTTTAAGTTTTTACTAGCCCTAATTATGTGTCGTAACTAAATTAGTTATCTGGGGTTGTGATGACTTCTAATATCACCGATTTATAAGAGGTTATTTTATAGTTTGGGTAATTTAAAGGTTTACTTATTAAGTCTTAAGTTTAATGTGTCTTGTTAATTGGCCACTAATAAGATTGATCTGGTAAATCTAAAATAAACTTGACAAAGGAATTTTAGATTTCAGCCTTAGACTTAATAGCCCACGATCTTCCTTGAGGATAAATAACCCTTTAATAGATTTCCTTACAGGATAGACATATACATGTCGGGCGGGTAGCCATAATTGGAACTTAAACTTAATGAATCCAGATAATTTGGTTGACATAGACATATGGTTCATTGGGTTAAACTGGGTATTTGTGTCTGACCATCGACAGAGGATTTGGCATAATTTCGTGTTCCAGGTTAGTAAACCGATTATTACACAAACATGAAATAATCACTTCATCTTTTAAAAGATATTAGAAAGATTCACAACCCTAGATAGTTTCCTAATATTGAATTTTCATAAACAACTTTCGGGCAATTTTATTTACTTGTTTTTAAATTTAAAATCATCACCATTTCAAATCAATCAATCAACCTGTTAGATACTAGTAATCATTTGACCTCATAAAATTAATAGATTAGGTATTAAGTCCTCGTGGGATCGATACTTTTTATACTACTTGAACGATACGTGAGCTTGCGTTATACGCGTGTGATTACGCACCGGTCAGTAATCCCCAAACAGAATACATAACATGCAATAATCAAATTAAATACAATAGTGAAAAGTGGACCCCATGAATATATTTCAGCTCACAACTTTGGCACGTTCTCGTTTACGTATATTCATTAGGTAGACAACTCATTGTCAATCACTCACTAGTGACTCATGGATTCCGGTCCTGATCATTTCTCGTGGTGACAGCTTTGGCACATTCACAAGGAGGCGTACCAAGGTTAAACTTGTCAATGATAAATTCAAGATACTTGCGTAACCCTGACAGCTTTGGCACGTTCAGGATTATGCTTTCGCTTGAATTTACCTAATATTATATATTTATCCGATATAAATAAATTTCTATCGGCTATATCCTCACAGCTTTGACACGTTCTCGGATATAGTCGTAGAATATTTATCCATAAACCATATTGACAAGACGGACCAAGAAACTTATATCAAAATACATATTAATTATAAAACCTAATTTCAAATAAGGATTTTCCGCAAAAGACGTTATTCACTTTATTTAATCAAATTAAATATACACATGCATGCATAAGTAAATATTAGATTAAACATTAAATTTAAAGGAATAATCATATCATGTGTTCAGAATAAAACTCGCTCTGATACCATTTTGTAAGGGTTTTTATGGGGTATAATCGGGTAACGTCGCAGAACGCGGAAAAATAAATTTTTCCAATTTCAATAATTTTTCTTGGGAAATTAAAATACATTTATTTATTCTAATTACTCAATACTTAAAAACTAAATTTTTTACCCTAAAATCATATTTTTCCCTTAATTATCGTGAGACCCCAAAGGTTTGTATTTTGATCATTTTAGTCCTAATTTGTCAAATATAAATCTAAGTGATTTCAAATCACTTCCAAAATGATTTATACATATCATATACATCAAAATACGACTCACAACAAAAATCCACAAAAAAAACTCCAAATTGTCGAATGCACCTTAAACTTTCATTTTTTTTGTATTTTGGTCCAAATTTGTTCAAAACAACTTTAGATGATTTCCAATCAACACCAAATGATTTGTATATCTTATATACATCATTATACAACACATATATGAAAATTCCAAATTTGAGTTTAGGTTAAGAACCTTAATTTCTCAAATTAACCAAATCCAATACTTTAATCTAATATCTACAACACCAAACAAGTCTCACCACTTTGAAACAACTCAAGAAAAATTCTAGGTCATCAATGAGTGGCTTAACAACTCTAGAATGGCAACAAGATCATCAAATGATCAAAAATGTACTTATACGCCATTTACAAGCATACTTTAATAGACATACATGCATACATCTTTCATTCATGCTTCCAACCATCATAACACAAATATAAAAGAGTAGAAAAAATTATGAACAACACATGTTGTAGCCAAGAATAAAAGGAATAATTTTCCTTCTAATGGAAAGTTTGAAATACTTACGAATTTTCAAGTTTTCTTTAATTTCTTCTTGGTTTCTTCTCTTTTTCTCTCAAGTCTCCATTGTTTATTTTTTTGGAGGCTAAAAAAAGTGAAGCAAAAGGAAAAATGAAAATCTTAAAAACATTTAGCGTTTGGCCGAATTTGACCGTAGAAAAAGAAAAATATATTTTTATTTTTCAAACCAAAAATAAAGAAGTCAAAAGCCATTTGATAACCTTTTTTCTTTAATGTAAAGTTAAACATTTAAACTACTTAATCATTTCTTAAATTTATCATAATGATAGATATTTATATTTTAATTATTTAACAATTAAATAATTAATTAAATACTAATGTATTATATTTACTTTAAATAATCCAAATATATATATTAATGATATATGTCAAATATCATAATTTGACAATTAATTAACGTGTATTTAACAAAATCATACATTAAATACAAATACACATTAATTAGGAAATGACTTTTAGGTCCCTATGCATGTATCTTTCGTTTAACCGTTAAACGATTTATAAATAATCAATATTATTCATAAAAATTGCCCTAGTGCTTTACGAGTATATTTCATTAGTGAGACTCTCTAGGTTCAGGTATATCCATCATGAAATCCAATTTCGTGTCCATAATCTACCTATCCATAAATTATGACGAACACAGATAAACTCACTGAACCATACAGGTCGAGGTCATTACATACGTATAATCCCTCCTACACAGTTATCTAGATTATTCCAGAGATATAAATATAAAAGTCAAATCTCTATAAATATAATCACGTTGACGTTTCTATTAGCAATCTCTTAATAACATTTAGAACCCGCTACTACAGTGTACCACGGGCCCATGAATTTAACAGATTGCTAATTCCATATTTAATATTTATGTTCTATACACAGAGCTGACAGATTCTATCTTGACACATAGGATATCCTGAGGATCAGTCCACACCAACGAACAGGCAGAGGTCTGACTTAAATAGGTCAGTGACGTGACTTCCATCAAAGTGTGGAGGATATCTCATATATCCACAGTGGTATCTCAAGTCAAAGAATCAGTATGCTACTCAACCCCAAGAATATTCTTATTGATGTTGGTGTAGCATCCATTAAGAATCTTCGGTGAGTTGTTCAGGGTTTATCTGAATAAACACCTACATATCTATACGAGTCTCTAAGACTCATGGTTCATTGAAAATCTACCATGGTCTCAACAGGTTTACTTACTGACCAATTAATTGTTGGAAAATTATGACCCATAACATCACTGTTTGTAAAAGACATGGTGTTCTTTATACAAATTAACTATGTGATAAAGGAAATTGCTCTTTTATCATTTGTAATTGGATTACTTGGATATATAAATGATAAAATTCCATATGATTATTACCGGATTAATAAGATATGAGATAGTATTAATCCTCAAAAGGTCTGATCATTAAATATCCCTAGTCGTAGTATTATCGAGACTGGACATTGATAATGCGGAATAGACTAGTATTACACTTGTGCACGTTATGGAAGCTTAACGACATAGTTCTCATATATTTAACTATTGGATACTTATGCAAGTGTGATAGAAGGTTCTGTTATTCATTGGACCGGGAACAACTTTGCTCTGGATAGACCCATCGGAATCCCATTGGTAGTATGACTATGTGTCTATGTGAATCTGAATCAGGGTAGGTGTATTTGGTCTTAACCTGAGACTTGCATCGCTAATACTTGCGACAATCAGTACGCTTTGGTTTTGGTCGTCCGGGGCTTTAACAGGTTCTGTGTACGCCTCTTCTGGGTTTACTGAGAATCGTAGTGTATTGGTTGTGATGTCAAGATGGAAGTATCACTTCAGTCATATGGAGATGATGATCACGCAGGGATACAGAACTAGTACTCTCAAATATTGCAGCTATCGGGATAGTATGACTAGGTCATGATTATCCGATTAAAGAGACTAGTTTCTAGTGATCCGATATATGCTTCGTATGAGGCAGACACAATTCCAGCCCTAGGCCTAGCATGTGACATCCGATATTGGATCGTAATACACAATACGTAGTATACTACGCCTTATATAGATTATATATATTCCATGTTGAATATATTTCTGGAGAATTCGGTAGACACAGTGCTTTACTAGAAGCCAACCATGTCTTGTAAATCAGTGAGAATGTGGTACGCGGTACGCACGTGTTGGATAGTCCGACAACAGTATTTACTGCCATCATATCCAGTGATCTCATGGGTCGCTTCCCAAAGATTCACCGATGATATTTGACTCGAACAGAATTAATCTGGGATTAATTAAGAGAGAGAAAACTAATCTGGGATTAATTACGGTAAGAATTTATCTGGGATTAAATTCGTCTAGAAGAGAGAACGCGATTAATTTGGAATTAATCGGCAAAATAAATTTAATAGTTAAATTGGATTTTACTATTTAATTTATTTAATTCGGCTAAAATAATATATTGGATATACTAATTGAAATTGGATTTCAACACGGAATTAAAATTGGATCTTAGTTCAAGCGAACGAATTAATTTGGAATTAATTCGCAAGCGACTTCCGTAATAATTTTACTGGGTATTATTATTTAATTAAATTAGATTTAATTACGTAGTGACGGAAAAAATTCGTTTAGTCGGATTAAACAAACCTGGCCCAAAGTGTGTTGTGTAAACCAACTTGATTTGGAATTAATTGGGTGGGACCCACAAATCACATCACTTGTCAACTTGTGATGTAAGTGGTTGGTAATAAAGTGAATTGGATTTATTACACAACCACCAACTTTTGAAAGCCAAGTCAACACCACTTTTTGGATTAGTTTTGAACTATTCACTCATCTCTCTCAACTCTCTCTCAATGGTCGAATTCTTCATTCTTGGAGAGGAAGAATTTTGCTTCAATTTTTGATAAAGCTAGCACTTAAAGGAGTCTTGTGAGGTGATAGGGAAACTCACCATTGAGTTTGGAATTCAATTCAAAGGCTTGGAGCTTCCATTACAACAAAGAACGTTTTGAAACTTCTCATCCAATCAATGTAAGTATTCTGCAACTTACTCGTTAAATTCACACTAGAGTCATGTTTATGATCTTTGGGCAAGTCTTAGAGACACTAACAATGGTATCAGAGCCTCCTAAACTTGATTTCAAAATCTAGGGTTTGTGGACTTTAATTTGGGATTTTTTGCTTGGAGCTTGATTTACCTAAATTGATTGTTTGGTTGTGTTAGTATAATGATGAATTGGATTTGTGCATCTTTGGATTTGAGATAAATTGATTAGATCAAAAATCCTCAATTCCTATGTCATGGTCGAAACTACCCCTTGTATGTTCATGGTGATTTTTTGAATTTAACAATTGGATATGTTAATTGGCATGAAATTGAATGTTAATTGTTGATTTAATTGGATTGAAATCAAAATTGGATGTTAATTTCATGTATTGCCCTGAACTTGAGCATGTTGGAATGAGTTGGTTTTGCTTCAATTTGTGTTGGACATGAATTGGATAATTAAGCATGATTAATTAGATTAATTGGTGTTTTGGAAATATTGAATTAATTAATTAATTATGTTAATTACACTTTAATAAAAATTAATGTGATATTTAGAATATTATGTTAATATGTATTAGTCTTTAAATTTGGAATTTATTAAATTGGACTAATTTGTTATATTTGGGCTTAATGGGCTTGGTTGGGCCAATTTTGGTTTTGGTCAATTGGGTTGGATCCAATTGGGCCTAAAACCATTTCCATAAAGTCCAAATATGACTATTTGGGCCTTTAAAAATTTAATTGGGCCTAATGGGCCTAAATTGATTTTTGGCATTGGGTGATTCCTATTTGGGCCTTGCCTTAAGAATTAATTAAAAGCCCATTGGACTTTAATTAAAATAGTATTAGATACTAATTGGGCCTTTGAGACCTATTTAGATTAGATTTAGAATTTAAGTCTAAAAGGCACTAAAATAAGTGTAATTATTTAATTTGGAATTAAATACGAATTAGTATTGGATACAAATTAAATTGGATTTAAAATTGTAGTTCGATATAATTCAAAAATACGTACTTTGAGTATTTATTCTTAAACGAGTTGGACTCGCGCAAATCAAATCGTTGTTTGAACATGGATGGTCATTAATTTAAAGATTAATTAATTGGATTAGATTGATTGAATAACATGCTTTGTGTGAATACTTGTATGAATGTGTATGAATAATGTATATCGGATGGATATTAGAAGTGTGAGGGCAATTTTGGAAATTATTGTAATAAATTTAGAATTTATTAAATTGGACCTGCGTGTCCAGCCTATTATCTCTTTTCTATTTGTATTTCTCTTCTCACCAATTCCCCTCAATGTAAATTAGGTTTCTTTAATGTATTATGTAATTGGGTAGAAGTATGAATAGTGCTATCGGGGGAGAGGAAATGGAGAGATTTGTTCTAGGAACAAAGTTTGTTATATATCCATCCACATATCGTTATTAATTTATTCGCGCCTTATTATGCTTTTAGAATGCATGCTTAAGGGTGTATGATGAGACCTAATCAAAGATAATAAATTAGTTGTCAATTTATGCTAAAACCATCATAATATATTAAGTGTTTTCCTTCAATTGAGTGGTTCTTTCTCAAGATCCAAGATTGGCTTTGATTTGTTGGCCAAAGTCAAGATCATTGTCCATCGCGAATGTGTTTGAACCAAGAAGGCTTTGTTATATATCGCATGTCTTGGGTAGTTGTGATTTGTTGGCCAAATTCAAGGTCACTTATGTACATCGACGTGGATTACGAAGCTTTCCCACTCTCAATGGGTCGCGCTTAATTGGAAATATTAAGCTTGTTGAGCCAAAGCCAATGCTTAGTTGATTCAGAGGAAAATGTTAGGAAATATATATTGGATATATATCTCGGACTTGGAGGTCCACCTACCGGATCTGGGAATTGGATAGGATCCAATTGATCTTAGAGATCTACCTAGTTAAGTTTCATACAGCTTGTTGGCCAAAGTCAAGGTTGTGTGTTATTTAACGGGATCCTAGCCCACTAGGAAACTGGGTTTCCCGAGTACTCCACAAAGAGTTAGAGGCTCGCCAAAAAATAGTGGGAGGCCAGTATTAAATTTGTAATTTCTTTTAATACTTGCTTACACGCGCTCTTTTATTTTATTTATCGTTGTTATAAATATATATTAGTTGGACTAATATCTTTTATTGCTTTCATTGAACAGTTGGACTGTTTTCACACTACTCCACTTGTAGTTGGTTATATAGTTGGACTATAGTAACCATTGCATTTTGAGTGTACCTGAAATCATTGATTGGATAGTTGGACTATTGCAATCAAAATGGATGGAAGATTAGCGTTAGGGACATTATCATGGGCGACAATGTCTTTAACGGCTCCAATTTTCCAGATTGGGAGATAAATCTCAGGATAGTCTTGGGAGCCGAGAAGTTACTCTATGTCATAGAGAAACCTCTCGGGCCTGAGCCTGGATTTGAGTAAATAGTAGAGCATGAGCTTTGGAAGACTCATCGTGATGATAACTTTAGTGCTCAATCCGTCATCCTTGCCGCAATGACTCCTCAATTTCGTCGTCAGAACAAAGGATTGGATTCTTATAGTATGATGTTGAAAATGAAGGATCTTCACAGATCTAACCTTAGATCTCAGAAGCACGAATTGCACAAGAAGCTCTTTCGCTCGTGTATGTCAGAAGGTACTTCTGTCGAGCACTAAGTGTCGTAGATGATTGCTGACATCGAACAGCTAGGTCAGCTGGGCATAACCTTCGAGGCCGAGACTTCTATAGATTTGATCTTATAGTCGTTGCCCGAATGTTGGGGCGAGTTCATCATAAACTATAATATGATGAACCAAAAGAAAACTCTTGAATAGTTAATGGCGATGCTGAAAGAGGCAGAGCCATAACTTCTAAAGGGCAAGAAGCGTGATGTGCATCTTACTTCGACATCCCAGATGGCCAAGGCTTGGCCGAAGGCTTCTGGGGGTGTGAAGAAAAGGAAGAAAAATGGCAAGGCTAAATCATCACAGTCTTATGGGAAGACTAAGGACATATCCCAAGACATATGCCTACCTTGTGGCAAACGGGGTCACTGGAAGCGTGACTGCCTTGAGTACAAGGTGGAGTTGAAGGAAGTGAAGACGGGCAAGGCTCCGGCTTCAGGTATGTTTGTTATAAACATGTCCACTACTGGTTTTAAAAATTAGATTTTTGATTCTGGATGTGGTACTCACATATGTACTGGTGTGCAGGATTTGCTGACTAGCAGGATACTGGCTTCAGATGAGATCGACCTATGAGTCGGAAACGGGACGAGAGTCGTTGTTTTGGCCGTTGGGACCTATGTTTTGTATCTGCCCTTGGGGCATGTAATTACATTAGGTGACTGTTATTTTGTACCTAGTTTGACTATGGAACATCATCTCTGCATTTTGTTTAACCCGTTACGGGTGTACCTTTGTATTCTGGAACACTAGGTGTTTTGTATATAAAGATAACATTTTGATATGTACAGCAGATGTTAATAATAGTCTTTATATTTTGAATATAAATGAATCTCAAACATATAACATGACAAACAAAAGGCTCAAACTAAGTAAGACAAATGAAACTTATCTGTGGCATTGTCGTCTGTGACACATTGACAAGACTCGTATATCCATACTTTCGAAGAGTGGATACTTGGACAAATTTGATCCTAAATCATATGATGTCTACGAATCTTGTTTAATAGGCAAGATGCCTAAAACGCCTTTTAGAGGTAAAGGTGTTCGTGCCACAGAACTGTTAGCCCTCGTTCATAGTGACGTATGTGGGCCCAAGTCTAGCCAGGCTAGAGGTGGATATGAATACTTTGTAACCTTTATGGATGATGCATCACGTTATGGTTATGTGTATCTTATGAGACACAAGTCATAAACTTTTGAGAAATTCAAAGAGTTTCGACACGAAGTAGAAAAATAGACCGGCAAAAGTATTAAAACATTACGGTCGGACCGTGGTGGAAAATACTTGAGCAATGAGTTTCTCGATGACTTGAAAGAGTATGGTATTCTTTCACAGTGGACTCCTCCCGGAACACCTCAATTGAGTGGTGTGTCCGAACGGAGAAACATAACTTTGTTGGACATGGTAAGGTTAATGATGAGTCGCACTGAGCTACCAATTTCCTTCACGGGATATGCATTGAATAGTGCAATACTTATTTTGAATAAGGTTCTGTCAAAGTCTGTTGGACAGACTCCATATGAAATATGGACAGGAAAGAAACTGGGCTTCTCATTTCCGAAGAATTAGGGATGTTGGGCATATAATTAAACGTTTGGATAGTACCAAACTAGAACCCAAATCAGATAAGTGCCTATTTGTAGGTTATTGACCGGCGTAAACACACACGTATAACGCAAGCGCACGTATCGTTCAAGTAGTATAAAAATATCGATCCCACGAGGACTTAATTCCTACTGTTGTTATTAATTGTTGAATCTATTTAATTACAAATATCTAATTAAATGGGGATGAGAGAGATTGTTTGATTGATTGGTTGATTGTGGCGTTGCTAAATAAAATAAATAAAAAGATAAAAGAAAATACTAAGGAAAATACAAAAGATACAAAAATCTAGGGTTGTGAATCATTCTAATATCATTTAAAAGATGAAGTAGTTAAACCATGGTTGGGTAAATTATTGAATTATTAATCTGGAACACTAAATTATGTAAAAGCCTCTTCCGAATGATCATTTACAAATACCTAGTATAATCAAATTGAACCATATGTCTATGTCAATTAAATTACCTAGATTCATTAAGATTGAGTTCCAATTATGACTACCCCCGCCCGACAGGTATATTCCTATCCTGTAAGGAAATCTATTAAAGGGTTATCTATCCTTAAGGAAGATCGTGGGTTGTTGAGACTAAGGTCTTAAACTTAAAATCCCTATGTCTAGTTCATTTTAAGTTTACCTAATCAATTTTATTAGTGATCGGTTAATAAAAAGCATTAAGATTATGACTCAACAAATAACTCTTTTAATTACCCCAACTATAATCTAACCCTTTTTTAATACGGTGATATTAGAAATCATCACAACCCCTAAATAACTAACACATAACTAGGACTAGTAAAACAGAGATAAAAATACTAAAAAGTAAATGCAGAAAAATAAATAAAATGCTAAGGAAAAAGGAATTAACTTCTACTAAATACTAATTAGAAATCTCCCATAAAATATAATATATACTTGTGATAATTTTATCAACCAGCCATAAAGGCGGTAATATTTGTTATTAAACCAGCCATTAAGGCGGAACAGAAATATACCAGCCATAAAGGCGGAACAAAAATAAACCAGCCATAAAGGCGGAATAATTATTTAATAACCAACCGACCAATCTGGCGGTATCCTTATTAAGTCCGGTTATAAATAGTTTATATATTATATTTTAGGGAGAATAATCTAAATAGCAATAGTAAAAGAATTACCTTTTTACCTTAGCGGTGAAAAGTTACCTACACATAGTAAATAGTAAAAACTGTAAGAAGTAAGAAAGTAAAATTACTATTACTATTAAAAAGTAATTAAAAATATTTACAAAAACTTAAACTAAAATATTCTAGAGAGAGAAGCTCTCAATTTAGAACTAACAAAAGAGAGAGAAAGGTACAATGAAAACTGAAATCTTGATCTCTATTTATAGGCTCGGATAAGCCTCCAGCGTCGCGACGCCCAAATTGCACTAGCGTCGCGACGCTGGGTACAGTAGGACACGTGTCACGCGCTGGTTGGTCGGCACAGAATCTTATCCGATGACGTGGCACTGTTCATGACGTCATTGCTTGCATCACGCTGACGTGTCAACTGTTCATGACGTCATTGCTTGCGTCACTTTGATGATGTGGAAGGCGACGTGGCGACACGTGGGGCGGTGGCCATCAGACGAATGAGAGGTTGACACGTGTCGCGCTGTGATTGGCTGATGCTGACGTGGCATTTAACTCGGTTGACTTGCTGACGTGGTTGCTGATGTGGACGATGATGTGGCGACACGTAGGATGACACGTGGGATGGTGGCCGTCCAAGCAATGAGATTTCGACACGTGGCACGGCGCATTTTAGCATCTCTGTTGTGATGGTGACACGTGGCACGGCGCACGTTAGCAAAGTCAACTTTTCTCAGATTCTGATTTTGTGGACCCGGCGCATTTTAGCAGATTCGGCGCACGCTGGGCGTCGCGACGCTGAAAGTCTGGGCGGCGCGACGCTGAAATGACGATTTTGCCCTTTTTGTCCAGTTTTGTCCATTTTGCCCCAAAATACTTCCAGAATGTCCTGAAACTTTATTTATCTGCAAAATAACACAAAATACATCAAAACGTTCATAAAACTCAAGAAACTATACAAAATATTAGGTTAAATGAGTGGGAAATAGTGATAGAATTACCACTCATCACACCCCCAAACCTAACATTTTGCTAGTCCTCGAGCAAAATACAGAATAAAATAACAGAATAAAATTTAACTAAGCCACTTTCGTAGGGATCACGGTTGCATTTAGCGTATGCAACAAGCCTTTAAACCCCTAGGTGTCCCTAGTGGACGAGTTGTAGTCTCGTGAGGGTTTACAGCAATGATACCCACAAACATTTTACAAAAGTAAAAAGGTATTAAAACTAATGCACACAAAAGCAAAAAGACAAGCGAAAAGAGAATAAAGATGTTAGTGACTAATCAGGTGAAATTTCTAATCCAAGTTACTAGATGTTTTGTTTCATTCTAAATTACTGAATAAGTAAATTCTCCGATTATTTTTACCATTCTTCATATACACAGCCAACAAAATATTAAACAACTCATTTTTGCCCACAACAGTTATAAGTGCAGTTGATAAGAGAGTAATATTTTTGTCCTAAAGTTTTATCAGATTTCACACCTTTTTGTAGCAATGGAATAATTTTTCTGATTTTTCTGATTTTTTCTCTATTTTTTATTTATATACAATATCTTCCATCTATGTAGCGAGCTTTAGGTCGGTGACTCCCAAACCAGTTGGCTTTAGGGCATCAGGTGTTAAGACACCCCTAAGGACTTAATTACTCAGACTTCAGATATATATACATATATATAAATTTATTTTCTATCATCTTTTTGATCCATGTAATGAGCTTTGGGCCAATGACTCCCAAACCAGTTGGTTTTAGGGCACTAGGTATTAAAATACCCTTACAGACTTAATAAGTCGGATTTCAGATGTAAATTTTTTTTTTTTTCCATCACTATTTATAGATGCTTCCTCCAATTAAACTAGAGCACGGAATATTACAAACTTTTCAATTACAGCTCATGTCCGTATGTTACTATATATGTTGATAATATCTGCTAACTAAGTATATGAAGATTCATTTTAGTCAGTTTTATGGAGAATTTACAGATTTAATAATTCAAAAGTGAATAAACAAAAATTAACTTGTTTTGAATTAGGTTTGAAATACGTCTCAGGAGTGAGAATTCCTTACACAGCTATTTCTTACCAAGTTCATCTTTTTAGTCAACATAACAACAAAACATTTTTACTGGTCATAAAATTAATTTACATTTTTTTTTTAGAAGTTTAATCAAAGGCTCAGTTTATGGTGTGTGACTAACTGTCGAATGGACTTCCCGTTGTAGATTCCCCAGAGGGAAGGTGGAGCGAGGCTCACTTAATACCCAAGCCCCTTAGGCTCTTATCGCTTGTTGTCAGGAATAAACAATGAGTCCTCCAAACTAGTCTGTCACAACACGCTACAAGTGAATGATTATCGAGTGCCTTCACAGCTTTTCCTTATAAAAGGTAGTGAGTGAAGGAAGACACCAAACCATCACCTAGCTTTAAATATGCCCTTTGTTTTTATTAATTTTTTTAATTTTTTTGTATTTTTCGAAAAATTTTAGACTAAAAATAAAAACACAATACAAACAAGTACTATTAACTATACCTCACCCCCAAACCTAAATGAGACATTGTCCCCAATGTCTTAAAAAGTAGAAGAAGAGTTTAGAAGATAGTACCTGATTAGTTGAAATTCTACAGGAAATTAAAGGTTAAGATCCAGATTAATCCTACGCCTTCTTACCACGATCATCCTCGGACCATTTTATCTTTGAAATGATAGGATCAACTTTCGGTTCATAGGCTATGAGTTGGTCTATTAGATCTGGAGCAGTACTGGCAGTAAAGAGGAGTTCTTTCATAGGCTTTGACACGAACCCATTTCTCCGAGCATCATCAAGAAACACACAAAGAAAATCGTAAAACCCATCAACGTTGTACAGCCCAATTGGTTTCTGGTGTATGTTCAGGTTCGCCCAAGATAGTACTATAAAAATTTCCTCCAATGTACCCAAGCCACCTGGCAAAGCAATAAAAGCATCAGAACGGTTAATCATCTCTACCAGTCGTTCAGACATACCTGGCACAATTAGTTCTTCTCCATTTGTTGGTTCAATAAGATTTGCCTCTGCCAAGGGTTTTGGGACGATTCCCAAAACATGACTGCCTCTTTCCTGTACAGCCTTTGAGACGATCCCCATAAGTCCGAGATTTCCTCCGCCATATATTAGGTTCATATTCCTTGCTGCTAAGACTCGACCCAATTCCTGTGCTGCTTCTATGTATTGTGGTTTAGTACCAACAGTACTACCGCAAAACACACAAATGTTTTCAACTTGTCTTCTTGAAGTGGCTTCCATTTTTAATGTATTTCTTTTTCAAATCAGGATGCCTTCAAAGGTGCAATGACGGGCTGAATTTATAGTACCTGAAAAAGGGTGAATATAATAATAGCACAAGTATCTTCCAGAGGACGTTTGTTAGCTAAACAACAAAAGAGATCGTGAAAGGTCAAAAAGGTCTGGATCCTGTCTACGAAAATAAAGATAATTACAACAGAAAAGCAAATCAAAGCAATAATTAAGGCAACGGAATTGTGTATGCAATACGCTACTTGTTTAGTATAAATTCATTAGGATGCGTCTCAAGAAATCATTCTTTACTCAGCCATCGTTAATGAATTGGCTCTCCTTTTTGTGATTGTCAAACACCATTCCTTCTGTCTTAAAATGCTCCATTTGTGCTTTTCCCTACAAAATAACACACAAAATTAAAAAGTTCACACAAAATATGAAAATAAATTACAACAAATTGCATGGGTTGCCTCCCTGCTAGCACTAAATTTTTCGTCTTCAGCCAGACGTGACTGAAATCCATCTGTTAAGGAGGTTTCAGCGTCGTTTTGGATGTCCTATTAAAGACAATCCATGAGCGTTGCTTTTGAAGGGTCTCTTCCAACGGTAAAGTGGCAAAAAGAGTTTTGTCTCATTCAGTGCTCGTGCCACCTTTTTGATCTTTGTTGCTCCAATGGTTCCTGCAAAGAAAGAAAGAAAATCAGGAGGTCTTGTATGGTGCTTGACTTGGAATGGAAGTTCCATTCTGTCAAGCTTCTGTTTGATATCTTTGGTTTGTACTCCCCAAAACAGCGATGTTTTTCCTGAATGCTCTGGATCTTTAATAAAGTCAGACATTTGCTCCTCCATTTGCTCTGCTTCTTGTTCCACTTTTTTCTTCACAGATGTATTTGAAAATTTCTGCATTCAACTCTTCATCTGACATCTGTGAAATACATGTGTCAAAATTTTCAACCTGAGGATGGAAAGAAATGTCAGATTTTAGGTCTTCATCCTCTGATCTGGTTGAAATGATTGGCTCAGGTAGATCTTCTTCAAACATTTGTGCAATGGAATCTCCAAGATCTTCATTTTGAGGATACAGAATTCCATCCTCAATTTTTGATGCAGTTGGTACAAACAGCTCAGCTTCATCCTCGTCAGAATCTGAAAAATAGAAATCAAATCGAGACTTTGCCGGTTCGGGTTCCTGAACTGATACCTCTGGTTCTTGATTCTCCTCAGCCTCCTCTTTTATTAAGGTGTCATCGTGAAATGTTTGGTACTCTGAGGCTTCATCTGAAAATGATTCTTGAGGTATGTAGCTCTGGTTTTCTATTAATTGTCTGATCTGATCTGTCATTCTCTGTATGGATCCTGCGTTACTCTGAATTTGTGCATCAAATCGAGCTTTTTGTTCTTTGAACATGTGAATTAATTGATCTTCCTCTGATGGATCTGGTTCTTGATAAGAATCAAAGGAAGATGGTGGATAAGATGAAAAATGTGATGATTCTTCGTACCTTGGTTGTTTCCAAAAATTCTGCCACTCTGAAAGGTAAATACATTGATCGCTCGGGTGGTTACCATCACATATTACACATCTCCCCATTTCATTCTGTTGAGCAAATGTAGAATTGCTTGATTCTGAATTCCAGTGATAATTGTTGGGCTGAACAACAGGCCTTAGAAAACTGGACTGTTGCTCCCAGATTTGGGGTGTATCTTCTTGTAAAGCTTGTGACTTCTCAATCTCCCAGTAATGTTCCATTTTTAATCACCTGAAAACAAAAGAAATAAAAATTACAAAATAAAAGAAAGAAAATTAGATATAAGTAAATTTGATAGTTTCAAAATTAACAACTCAAGAAAATTAAGTCCCCGGCAACGGCGCCAAAAACTTGACCGGCGTAAACACACACGTATAACGCAAGCGCACGTATCGTTCAAGTAGTATAAAAATATCGATCCCACGAGGACTTAATTCCTACTGTTGTTATTAATTGTTGAATCTATTTAATTACAAATATCTAATTAAATGGGATGAGAGAGATTGTTTGATTGATTGTTGATTGTGGCGTTGCTAAATAAAATAAATAAAAAGATAAAAGAAAATACTAAGGAAAATACAAAAGACACAAAAATCTAGGGTTGTGAATCATTCTAATATCATTTAAAAGATGAAGTAGTTAACCATGGTTGGGTAAATTATTGAATTATTAATCTGGAACACTAAATTATGTAAAAGCCTCTTCCGAATGATCATTTACAAATACCTAGTATAATCAAATTGAACCATATGTCTATGTCAATTAAATTACCTAGATTCATTAAGATTGAGTTCCAATTATGACTACCCCCGCCCGACAGGTATATTCCTATCCTGTAAGGAAATCTATTAAAGGGTTATCTATCCTTAAGGAAGATCGTGGGGGTTGTTGAGACTAAGGTCTTAAACTTAAAATCCATATGTCTAGTTCATTTTAAGTTTACCTAATCAATTTTATTAGTGATCGGTTAATAAAAAGCATTAAGATTATGACTCAACAAATAACTCTTTTAATTACCCCAACTATAATCTAACCCTTTTTTAATACGGTGATATTAGAAATCATCACACCCCTAAATAACTAACACATAACTAGGACTAGTAAAACAAAGATAAAATTACTAAAAAGTAAATGCAGAAAAATAAATAAAATGCTAAGGAAAAAGGAATTAACTTCTACTAAATACTAATTAGAAATCTCCCAATAAAATATAATATATACTTGTGATAATTTTATCAACCAGCCATAAAGGCGGTAATATTTGTTATTAAACCAGCCATTAAGGCGGAACAGAAATATACCAGCCATAAAGGCGGAACAAAAATAAACCAGCCATAAAGGCGGAATAATTATTAATAACCAACCGACCAATCTGGCGGTATCCTTATTAAGTCCGGTTATAAATAGTATATATATTATATTTTAGGGAGAATAATCTAAATAGCAATAGTAAAAGAATTACCTTTTTACCTTAGCGGTGAAAAGTTACCTACACATAGTAAATAGTAAAAACTGTAAGAAGTAAGAAAGTAAAATTACTATTACTATTAAAAAGTAATTAAAAATATTTACAAAAACTTAAACTAAAATATTCTAGAGAGAGAAGCTCTCAATTTAGAACTAACAAGAGAGAGAAAGGTACAATGAAAACTGAAATTTGATCTCTATTTATAGGTTCGGATAAGCCTCCAGCGTCGCGACGCCCAAATTGCACTAGCGTCGCGACGCTGGGTACAGTAGGACACGTGTCACGCGCTGGTGGTCGGCACAGAATCTTATCCGATGACGTGGCACTGTCATGACGTCATTGCTTGCGTCACGCTGACGTGTCAACTGTTCATGACGTCATTGCTTGCGTCACTTTGATGATGTGGAAGGCGACGTGGCGACACGTGGGGCGGTGGCCGTCAGACGAATGAGAGGTTGACACGTGTCGCGCTGTGATTGGCTGATGCTGACGTGGCATATTAACTCGGTTGACTTGCTGACGTGGCTGCTGATGTGGACGATGATGTGGCGACACGTAGGATGACACGTGGGACGGTGGCCGTCCAAGCAATGAGATTTTGACACGTGGCACGGCGTATTTTAGCATCTCCGTTGTGATGGTGACACGTGGCACGGCGCACGTTAGCAAAGTCAACTTTTCTCAGATTCTGATTTTGTGGACCCGGCGCATTTTAGCAGATTCGGCGCACGCTGGGCGTCGCGACGCTGAAAGTCTGGGCGGCCCGACGCTGAAATGACGATTTTGCCCTTTTTGTCCAGTTTTGTCCATTTTGCCCCAAAATACTTCCAGAATGTCCTGAAACTTTATTTATCTGCAAAATAACACAAAATACATCAAAACGTTCATAAAACTCAAGAAACTATACAAAATATTAGGTTAAATGAGTGGGAAATAGTGATAGAATTACCACTCATCAGTTATCCTAGGGAAACCAAAGGATATTATTTCCACAACCCACAAGAGAACAAAAATATTTGTTGCTCTCCATGCGGTTTTCCTTAGAGGAATTCATAAATGCAATGGTAAGTGAGAGGAAAGTAAAACTTGATGAAAATCGGAGTAATACTGTTCATGGCACCGACCTGCAACGGAACACGAACAGTTAATCAAGGATGAGACTGTTCCACAAATCTTCTAATACATAAGAACCACGTAGGTCGGAGAAAGTCAGAAAACAACCTTAGAGGTATGGGTTTGTGATCTCACCTCATGTAGATTCAATTTTATTGAGGAAGATGAACCGGCTATGTATGAGGAATTGATATAAGGTATCGACTCTGCTTTATGGCAAGAGGCCATGAAATCCGAAATGGATTCCATGTATACCAACCAAGTTTGGACACTGGTTGATGTACCAGAATGCATTATGCCTATTGATAGCAAATGGGTCTTCATGGTGAAGACAGACATGAATGGCAACATACAAAGCTAGACTTGTATCGAAAAGGTATCGTCATCAATATAGTATCGATTACGATGAAACTTTTTCACCTGTTACCATGATTAAATCCATTTGGATAATGCTTGCTAATGCTGCATATTTCGATTATGAAATATGGCAGCTGGACGTCAAAACCGCTTTCCTTAACGGAAACCTTTTGGAGGATATTTTATATAACAGCCTGACGGTTTTGTCATGCCAAAACATGTAAACTAGGTTGCAAGTTAAATCAATCCATTTATGGATTGAAGCGAGCATTGTGTTCTTGGAACCAACGTTTTGATGAGATCATAATGGTATATGGTTTCATTCAAAACGAAGATGATTCTTGTGTTTATAAGAAGGTTAGTGGGAGCGCACTGACATTGATTGTCCTATACGTTGATGATGTATTGCTTCTTAGCAATTACATTCCCATATTAAAATCGGTGAAAGCTTGGATTTCATTAAAATTCTCCATGAAATTCTTGAGAGAGACGACCTTTATTCTAGGAATAATGATCTACTGGGATAGATCTAAAAGTTATTGGCACTCTCCGAGAACTCGTACATTGAAAAACATGTACGCAACCTGGTATCTCATATGCTTTGAGCAAATGCGGTCACTATCAGGCCGATCCAGGTAATGGTCACTAGATTGATGTTAAAAACATCCTTTAGTATCTTAGACGAACTAAGGATGCTTTCTTAATTTATGGAGATGTAGAACTTGAGGTGACTGGGATCACCGATGCAAGTTTCCAATCCGATAAAGATGACTGTTAGTCGCAATAAGGGTACATATTTTGTTTGAACAACGGAACAGTGAGCTGGAAATCTTCCAAGCAAGATATTGTTGTCGATTCAACAACAAAAGCGGAATACATTGATGCGGCTGAGGCAGCAAAAGAAGCATTTTGTATCTATAAAATTCCTAATTGGATTAGGAGTAGTTCTGTTAGCAGCTGAGCTGGGCTACATCATAGGCTAAGGAATTATGGTTTCATCAATGATCCAAGTATGTACTTCGGACGGTTTCATCATATTCATGATATCACACATCATGGAGATGTTAAGATTGAAAAGATCGTTACATATGATAACCTTGTATATCCGCTGGCGAAAGCGATATCTCAGTATAAGCATGAGTGACTCGTACATAGTTCAAGTGTTGGACACTTGAGTGATTGAAAATAGGCCAAGTGGGAGATTGGTGGACAATTATGACCCATAGCATCACTGTTTGTAAAAAAACATTGTGTTCTTTGTACAAATTAACTATGTGACAAAGGAAATTGCTCTTTTATCATTTGTAATTGGATTACTTGGATATATAAATGATAAAATTTCATATGATTAGTACCAGATTAATAAGATATGAGACAGTATTAATCCACGAAAGGTTTAATCATTAAATATCCATAGTCGTAGTATTATCTAGACTGGACATCGATAATGCGGAATAGACTAGTATTACACTTGTGCGCGTTATGGAAGCTTAACAGCATAGTTCTCATATATTTAAGTATTGGATACTTATGCAAGTGTGATAGGAGGTTCTGTTAGCCATTGGACCGGGAACAGCTTCGCTCTGGATAGACCCCTCGAAATCCCATTGGTAGTATGACTATGTGTCTATGGGAATTCGAATTAGGGTAGGTGTATTTGGTCTTAACCTGAGACTTGCATCGCTAATACTTGCGACAATCAATACGCTTTGATTTTGGTCGTCCGGGGCTTTAACAAGTTCTGTGTACGCCTCTTCTGGGTTTACTGAGAATCGTAGTGTATTGGGTGTGATGTCAAGATGGAAGTATCACTTCAGTCATATGGAGATGATGATCACGTAGGGATACATAATTAGTACTCTCAATACTGCAGCTATCGGGATAGTATGACTAGGTCATGATTATCCGAATAAAGAGACTAGTTGCTAGTGACCCGATATATACTTCGTACGGGGCAGACACAATTCCAACCTTAGGCCTAACATGTGACATCTGATACTGGATCGTAATACGCAATATGTAGTATATTACGCCTAATACAGATTATATATATTCCATGTTGAATATATTTCTTGAGAATTGGGTAGGCACAGTGATTTGCTAGAAGCCAACCATGTCTTGTAAATCGGTTAGAACGTGGTACGCGGTACGCACGTGTCGGATAGTCTGACAACCGTATTTACTGCCAACATATCCAGGGATCTCTTGGGTCACTTTCCAAAGATTTACTGATGACATTTGACTCGAACAGAATTAATATGGGATTAATTAAGAGAGAGAAAATTAATCTGGGATTAATTACGGTAAAAATTTATCTGGGATGAAATTCGTCTAGAAGAGAAAACGCGATTAATTTGGAATTAATCGGCAAAATAAATTTAATAGTTAAATTGGATTTTACTATTTAATTTATTTAATTGGGCTAAAATAATATATTGGAAATATTAATTGAAATTGGATTTCAACACGGAATTAAAATCGGATTTTAATTCAAGTGAACGAATTAATTTGGAATTAATTCGCAAGCGACTTCCGTAATAATTTTACTGGGTATTATTATTTAATTAAATTAGATTTAATTACGTAGCGACGGAAAAAATTTGTTTAGTCGGATTAAACGAACCGGGCCCAAAGTGTGTTATGTAAGCCAACTTGATTTGGAATTAATTGGGTGGGACCCACAACTCACATCACTTGTCAACTTGTGATGTAAGTGGTTGGCAATAAACCCAAGAGATTGGTACATGTTGTATATCAGAATATTGGATTCCTACAGTTTATCTCAGTGAGCCATGAGTCTAGAGAGACTCGTATAAACATGTAGGTCTTCATAGCGGATGAACATTGAATGAATCATGAAAGATTCCTAATAGATTGTACGTTTGCGTCAATAGGAATATTCTCGATTTAAGTAGCATAGTGGTCGTTTGACTTGAGATAACATGGTGGATATATGAGTTATCCTCCACACTTTGATGGCAATCACGTCTTTGACCTTTTTAGGTTAGACCTCTGCATGTTCGTTGGGTGTGGACTGATGCTCATGATATCCGATGATGTATCCATAGAGGATCTGTCAGTTCTGTGTATAGGATTTAGGTGTCCACTTCATGAGATTGCGATTTATCAAATCTATATCCATGGACATGGTACACTCGGAAATGAGTTCTGAGTGTTATTGAGAAATCACAGATCTATACATCGATGAGATTTTACCTTATGAGATTTGACTATAATATCTATGTCTCTGGTATTTATCCGGATACCTATGACGGAAGGATTAAACGCATGCGAAGATCTCAACTAGTATGGTTCAGTAAGAATAACATGTGGTTGTCATAATTTATGAGTGGATGAATTATGGACACGGGATTGGATTCTGTGACGGATATACCTGAACTTAGAGAGTCTCACATAATCAAAAATACTCGTAGAGTACTAGGGCGACTTATAATGAATAATATTGATTATTCAGAAATCGTTTAACGGTTAAACGAAAATTACACATGCGGGGACATTCGGTAATTTCCTAAATTAATGTGTATATATATTAGATACATAATTTGATTAGATATACATTAATTAATTATCAAATGAATTTGGAACACATGTTAACCATGGATGTATTTTATCATTTAGTGTAAATGTAGAAATACATTATATATTTAATTAAATGAATTAATTGATTAAAATGTTAATTAATTAATTTTTAAATAAATGTATTTAGAATAAATAAGTATATGTCTTTTATGAATAAGACATGTGTTATATATTGTAATGGTGACATGTGGTAATTTTTTTAGTGTGAGTGGGATGAGATATTTTGTTGAAATTGTTTTGAAAATAAAATATATATATATATATATATATATATTCTCTCTCTCCACCAAGGGCCAATTTCGGCCAAGACCAAATAAAAAATAGGGTGGTGTTCATTTTCTTCAATAACACAACAAGAAGACCAAAAAAAAAAACCCTAAGAAAGAGAAAAATATGGTGAGATCAAAATTTCGAGTTTTAGCTTAAAGATTTGGAAATTTAAGGTACGTTTCTTAATCTCTTAAGTAAGAAAATATTTCATTTACTTTATTTGAATACATGTGATGTAGTTTTGATTTTCTCTTCTCTTGAATATGGGTTTTGTTTGTTAGATGCTTGTTGGGAAGAATACATGCATGTGTGATGAAATTTTGAGCTAAATAATGGTTATTAGAGTTCATTTTTCTCTAGGAAATGTAAGTTACCATTCTAGAGTTTCTATGCCACTTTATAGAATCCTAGAATTGTTCTTGAGTGTTTTTGGATGTGGCGAGACTTTAAGAATGTTGGAAAGATTATTCTAAAGCTAGATTGAAAGTCAATTTGGTGTAATTTGATTAATTGGAATTTTTAAGGTTTATACTTAATACTAAATTGGGGCTTTTCATTTTATGGATGTAATTAAGTATATAAGAAGTATACTAATCATTTTAGTAGTGTTTTGAAAACACTTAAATGTGTAATTGGAACTTTTGGACTAAAATGAGCAAAATACAAAAAGTTTATATTTTTGGGTATTTTCAGCTAAAGGATATTTTGGATATTTCCAAATTTGATTTGGGATTCAATATTAAAATAAATAATTTATTTTAATAGTCTAAAGAAAATTTTTGAAATTCGAAAAATTCGATTTTTTTCACCTTCCGCTGCGATACCCGGCAAAACCGTAAATATACCAACAGATATCACATCTGATAACTATTAATGTAGAACTTAAGTTCCACATAATATGTTTGATGTTGCCTAAGGGAAACATTTGGGATTGTTGGACAAACACAAAATGTAATAGCGGACCTACTCGCTTATGTCTACCTCTTGAGTGCTATGTGAGCTCTTAAGGGCCATGCGTATACGATATACACTAAGATGTGTATATGATACCATGGATTTGTACTATAGCAAGTGAGAGAAATTGTTAATGTTGGTGCCCGGAGCGCCAATTCGAATCGTATTTATGTATGGTTCATGAAAACTAATAATTTATTTTTTTCCATAATATTACGTATATATAGTAACATCTCTTATCTTTTGTATATATTCGAACTAATTTGATTAGATTGAAACTAAATCTGGTTTAGTGATATGTATATATTAGACAAAGACCCGATGATTTACAACGTAGTGCGCAATTACGACATAGGTTGTAATTGATATTAGGAAGCGTCACTATAAATTGAATATTCTCAAATAAAATTCCTAGTCAAGATTTACTGACACTAGTCGGTTAGTAAAATCCGATGAGATCAGTACATGTCGTATATTGAGACTTGGTCCGATAGTTTATTCCAGTGAACCATGAGTCTTCGGAGACTCGTATAGACATGTAGGTGTTTATTCGATAAACATTGAACGACTCACCGAAGATTTCCTAATAGATAGGAATCTTACCGAGTCGAGTACATAGTGGTCATTAGACTTGAGATATCATAATGGATATATAAGTTATCATCCACACTTTGATGACAGTAACGTCACCGACCTATTTAGGTCAGACCTCTGCCTGTTCGTTGGGTGTGGACTGATGCTCATGATATCCGGTATGTATCAGATAGGATCCATTGGTCTTGTGTACATGGCATAGGTTTCTTGCACGTGTTTGCGATCTAGTAAATCCATACTTGTGGTATACTACGGAAGTGAGTTTCGAGTGTTATTTAGAGATCGTAAATTTATAAGTCGACTATATTATATCTTAGGGATTTGACGTTCCCATCTATATCCACAATATAATATGGATAGTCTGTGACAGAGGTATTATACGTATGCGATGATCTTGACTTGCATAGTTTAGCGAGATTATCGGTAGTCGTCATAATTTATGAGTAGGTGAATTATTGACTCGAAATTGGATTATGTGATGGATACACCTGAACTTAGAGAGTCTCACAATATGAAGTGTACCTATTGAACACTTAGGCAACGTATTATGAATAATACTAATTATTCATAATATTTTATAGGATTAAGCCTGTTGATTCGAATCGTTTAAATAGTAAACAAAAAATACACACGTTGGGATATTTTGGTTATTTTTAATGTGTATTTGTATTTGATATATAATTAGATTAAATACATATTAATTGACAAATGGTAGCTTGACATTTGTAAAGTTAGTAATGATTGATTCAATTAATGAATTGAATTATTATTATAATTTACACATGTGTAAAGTGTTGGCTAATTATTTAATATATATTAATTGTAATATATGGAAAATAATTTACCATGTGTCACACCTTTTTACCAAGCCTTTTTATTTAATTAAAATTGAAAAAATAAATGACCAAAAATACCCTCCACTTCATGCCATTTTGGCCATTTAAAAAGGGAAATTGTTTTCTTTGTTGTTGTTGTGTTGTTGTTGTTGTTGTTGAATAAAAAAAAGCCATTGTTCAAAGTTCCAAAAATACTTTTTAGAGAGATTAGAGTGAAAGTCTTCTAACCAATAACAAAACTTATGGATTTATGAAGATTTGTGAGGTCATCTTTATTTCCTTTAGCTTAGAAAATTTATTTTCTTTTTCTTGAGTTTTTATTTTTTTAGTCTCTAATTTCGGGGCTTTTTGTTTTGGATGCTTGATTAAGTAGCTAGATTCATATGTAAGCTTACTTTGAGCTAGATTAATGTAATTTAAGTTCAATTTGTTGCTGGACAACTTAGTTGTCATTTTAGAGTTGTTGAGCCACTCTAAAATAACTTAGAATTGTTCTATAGATATTTCTAGGGGTGGGCATCGGATCGGATCGGGTCAGATCTGATTCGATTCGATAATATCGGATCGGATTTGGCTATCGAACCCAATCGAATCATGTTTGGTTCATTTTTCGAATTTCGGATCGGATCGGATAAATTTGATAACTATCGGATCGAATCAGATTTTATCCGATTTGATAACAAATCTGAATCCGATAAGGAATCCGATTTGATAACGGATTTGAAATCCGATAGAGAATCCGGTTTGATAATAAATCCGATAGTATATTAGATTTGATAACAAATCCGATTTGATAACGGATCCGATTCGAAAAATTTATTTGAAAATTTGTAAATTCATAACAATTTTATCGAATCGGATCAGATAACTTAAAATTCAAATCAATTTTATCAAATCGGATCCGTTATCGAATCGGATCCTTTATCGAATCGGATCCACTATCGGATTCATTATCAAATCGGATTCTCTATCGAATTCGAATCCGTTATCAAATCGGATTTATCCGATTCGTTAAGTATTCGAATCAGATCAAGTTATTAGATAAATCTGATTTGATAATGGATCGAATCGAGTTTGATAAGGCTATCAAATCTTATCAGATCAAACAAACTATATCTGAATCCGATAATGCCCACCCATAGATATTTAATGATGGTGAGACTTAATTTGTGTAAGATTAATTTGATTAATTTTGTGAAAAAATGAATTTAAAGCATGAAAATGATAATTTTGCTCACTATTTTAGACCTGAAGATTTTGTGATGAAAAATATATCATTTGGATGTATTGAATATGTATTGGGAGTTAGGATAATTTCCTCAAATTGTTTCGGAGTGAAAATAAACGAAAACATTGAAAAATAACATTATCGGGTGAGTTTTAAGCTTAGTGGGTAACAACTGCACAAACATTGAATTTATACTATTGGGGTTGACCTGGTCAGCCCTCGTGTGGTCTCAGTTGGTTGGTTTAGTGTTTAGTCTAATACGTTTTATGTTATTTTACAGACTATCATTTTAGTAAAAGTTTTGTAATGTTTTCCATTATTAAGTAAGTCGTTATTTGATATCGAATAATACGTTTATGTGAAATATGAATAAATTATAGATATCAGATAATTTATTCGATAACTTTAAAAGTTTTAAAATTATGATTTCGTCTGAACCGCTCTTCCGCTGCCCTTAACCCCAACAATTACAAATTTTACCATT
The DNA here is from genome assembly GCA_019454045.1 of Zanthoxylum bungeanum. Lineage (NCBI taxonomy): Eukaryota > Viridiplantae > Streptophyta > Magnoliopsida > Sapindales > Rutaceae > Zanthoxylum > Zanthoxylum bungeanum. The sequence goes on along the minus strand of SKCR01035368.1, from coordinate 30,246 downwards.
TCATATGCATTTATTATGAATTACAAGATGTAGATCCCCACGTGGATTAATAACATTTTCATTTTCTCTTGTAATTAGTTTTTACAAAGAGTAACTGTAGGCACTGCATTTTTTGCATATAAGCCCGATGATGAGTCTCGTATGGAGACACTACCTCTTTAGTTGTGAAAACCGCGGGAAACGGACGTTGGAAGGGTAAAGATGGAAATTAGCATTTTGTCAGATTTAACTCGCTTGTTTCGCTTCGGGTTCGCTTGTTGGACCTCTATTTTAAAACACACCAAACCCATTAAATCACATCTCACAATGAACCCTAGTTATCACGCTTCTCCTTCTTCTCCCCATATTGCACACAACAACTCATCAAACCCTAGATAAGCCACACACCAACATGACACCGACACAGACAACACACACTCATATCTTTCTCTTCATCTCTCGTCTCACACGAACCAAATAACAAAAAAACCTAATGTCCCTCACTCTCTCGGCAACACAGGCCACACCCACGAACTATAAACCACTATCACACACGGCACACCTCTCATCAACTCACACGGCACACACAGATCAACCACTCACTGCCTCACCCTCCTCACACTCACGAACAACAAACCGACTCACATAAAGGCCACACACACGCTGCACACCACGTAACTTTCAGCAGCCCTTCACGCCTCACGCATAGCCACGCCACTGCCCTTGTCTTTGCCCTTCACACCATAGCAACCATCATCCACCCACTCATTCAATCAAAAACTGCCAAGCCTTTCACCCTAATGGATTCTTTACCTAAGCGCCACCTGCCACACTCATAAGCAAGATAGCACACACTCAGTAGACCTCAACCTCACGTTGCCCCTTAACGCACCTAGCCACACGTCTCCACTACTTCACTAGCCACATTGCCGCTTCAATAAACCATCAACGCCACTTGCCCCTCACAAAGCCCTCATCATGCCAACACTCGTCACAGCCCCCCTTACCTCACGTTAATAACCTACACTCACCAGCCACTCACGCACGTATACACCTCAGCAGCACACATACGTTCCTTTCAAATACACTCCGACGGCCGTGTTAACGCGCTTTCGAGAGACTACAAAAGAGGTTAGACCTGAGGGCACCCTTTTTATTTATTATCATTCATTTATTTTATTTATTTTAAAATATTATTGCATGAGAGTCGTTTGCATGGAAAATTTACATGAAGGGCTGCTTTTTGGTTTGAGAGATAGTGGACGTGGCTGAATATTTTGTCGGCAGTGAGGGCTGGTCCTGGGTTATTTATTTGTTAGTGGTGGCACGTTTTGGGCACATGGAGGGCTGCTTGTGCATTGGCTTTGTGGGCAGTTAATCGTGAGAGTTAGGTGGCGTGAGTGAATAGAGGCCAGGGGCGTGAATGTGGTCTGTAACGTGAAGGGTTTTGTGGCTGTGTTATTGCTGCCAAGTTGAGGCTAGAGGGCTGCTAGGGTTTATTATTTTCGGTTGAAGTAGTGAGTCGTGGAGTGAAGAAGGATGAGGGGCAGTCGTGTTGGTTGGGCAGTGTTGCTGCGAGAGGGGCTGTTGGGTGTATGAGAGAGGCGAATGAGAGAAGAATATTAAGGTTTACTTCGTGAGTCGGCTGATTGAGTGGTCTGTATGGCCTGTGATCTCTTGGCTGATGAGGGTTTATGGTCTGCTGGTTGTTTGTTTATTTATGCTGAGGAGAGAGACGGGTGTGGCACCCGTGAGGAGAGACGAATGGGGTTCAGTCGGTGAGAGAGACAGGAGGATGATGAATGCTTGTGTCTTAGGAAGGAGATAGGCGCTTGTAGTAGGGTTTCATTTTGTGTGTTTTTTTTGTTACTATCGAGTTAGTGAGGGAGAAGGTGGCTAGGGTTTGATGTTGCTTATATAGTGAGAGGGTAGGGTTAGGGTTTCTATCCATGGATTTATGTGTGTATTTAATTTTAATTATTTAAGACAAGAAATTATTTAAATTTGGTGAGTGAATTATTTAAATTAGGGGAGTGATTTATGTATTTTAGGAAATGGATTTAATTTAATTTAATTTAGGTTTAATTTAATTTATTTTAATTTAATTTGTGACATGTATTTTAAATGTTTTAATTATTTAATTTGTGAGATGTGTTTTAAATGTTTTAATTATTTTTGGATGTGATTTAAAATAGAGGTCCAACAAGCGAACCCGAAGCGAAACAAGCGAGTTAAATCCGACCAAATGCTAATTTCCAACTTTGCCATTCCGACGTCTGTTTCCCGCGGCTTTCACAATCAAAGAGGTAGTGTCTCCATACGAGACTCATCATTGGGCTGATATGCAAAAATGTAGTGCCTACAGTCGCCCCCACTTTGATGGGACTTGTGCAGTGTGTGACAATGACAATCCTATCAAAGTACGTGCAATGCATTTTCACTTACCTGGCTCGCCAGCTGCCACCTGACTTGTCTGCTGCTTCAAACTGATTTTCTGATGTAGTAGATATGGTGACGAGGCACCTCGACCTATGGGCTTTGTTCCCGAACCACCGAATGTGAACTATGGTGATGATGCAGTGGGCCCTCGACCCTGGGACGCATCCTGGAACTGCAACCGACAACGGGGGCACCTCGACCCAACACCCTGACAATAGGGACCTCGCCCTCGAACTGATGATGTAGTGGGCACCTCGACCCTGGGCACCTCGACCCAAAACTACAACCGACAACGGGGGCACCTCGACCCAACACCGTTGACAATAGGGACCTCACCCTTGAACTGATGATGTAGTGGGCACCTCGACCCGGAACTACAACCGATGATGCAGTGGGCCCTCGACCCTGGGACGCATCCCCAAACTGCTGATGATAAATTGGGCCTCAACCCTAGGACGCATCCTCAAACTGCTGATGATGCTGTGGGCCTCAACCTTGGGACGCATCCCCAAAACTGCTGATGATGTGGGTATCAACCCTGGGACTCATCCCCGAAACTGATATTGATGCTGATGTGGGCCTCGCCCCCGAGACTCATCCCCAAAACTGATACTGATACTGACATAGGCCTCGACCCTGAGACTCATCCCCCAAAACTGATATTGATGTTGATATGGGCTTCGCCCCCGGGACTCATCCCCGCAACCGATACTGATGATGATGTAGGCCTCAGCCCTGGGACTCATCCTTGAAACTGATGCTGATGTCTCCATACCCGGAGTGCCATACATGGTAAAACAGATACTGATGTCTCCATACCCAGAGTGCCATACCGGCAGAACCGATGTTGTATCTCCATACCCGGAGTGCCATACCCGGTACAACTGATGTTGTATCTCCATACCCGGAGTGCCATACTTGACAGAACTGATGCTGTATCTCCATACCCGGAGTGCCGTACCTGGCTTGCTAAACCTCATACCCAAGGCGTCGTTGTAATATCTCCATACCCGGATAGCCGTACCTGGCGTGCTAAACCTCATACCTAAGGCGTCGCTGTGATATCTCCATACCCGGAGTGCCGTACCTGGCGTGCTAAACCTCATACCCAAGGCGTCGCTATAATATCTCCATACCCGGAGTGCCGTACCTGGCGTGCTAAACCTCATACCCAAGGCGTAGCTGTAATATCTCCATACCTGGAGTGCCGTACCAGGCGTGCTAAACCTCATACCCAAGGCGTCACTGTGATATCTCCATACCCGGAGTGCCGTACCTGGCGTGCTAAACCTCATACCCAATGCGTCGCTGTAATATCTCCATACCCGGCAGAACTGATACTGATGTGGGACTCACCCCCAAGCTGATACTGATGTGGGCCTCGCCTCCGAACCGATACTGATGTGGGACTCGCCCCAAACTGATATGGGTCTCGCCCCAAGTTGATACTGATACTGATTTGGGCATCGGCCCCAAACTGATACTAATACTGAAATGTCTCCATACCTGGAGTGTCATACCCGACAAAACTGATACTGATGTCTCCGTACCCGGAGTGCCATACCTGGTAAGAATCCCGGCTTGTTCATTCCCAAACTTTGTTTCCATTCTCAGAGTGTCATTCTCGGCTTGTTCATTCCCGAAGCTTGCTCCATTCTCGGATTGCCATTCTCGACTTGTTCATTCCCGAACTGTGTTTCCATTATTGGAGAGTCATTCCCGGCTTATTCATTCCCGAACTGTGTTTCCATTATTGGAGAGTCATTCCCGGCTTGTTCATTCCCAAACTGTGTTTCCATTCTCGGAGTGCCATTCCCGACTTGTTCATTCTCGAACTATGCTCCATTCTCGGATCATCATTCTCGGATCATCATTCTCGGCTTGTTCATTCTCGAACTCTGCTCCATTCTCGGATTGCCATTCTCAGAGTGTCATTCTCGAACTGTGCTCGATTCTCGGAGTGCCATTCTCAGCTTGTTCATTCTCGAACTATACTGAATGTTGGCTTTATTCCCAGAGTGTCATACCCGACAAAACTGATGTTGTGTCTCCATACCCGGAGTGCTACTGTAATATCTTCATCCCCGGAGTGCCTTACCTGGCAAAACTGATCTGATATCCCCATACCCGGAGCGCCGTACCTGGCAAAACTGATATTGAACCAATGTGGGCCTCGCCCCCATAATGCCATACCCGGCAGAACTAATATTGAACCAATATGGGCCTCGCCCCCAGAATGCCATACCCGGCAGAACTAATACTGAACCAATGTGGGTCTCGCCTCCAGAATGCCATACCCGGCAAGCCTGCTATTGATGCTGATGATAATGTGGGCCTCGCCCCCAGAGTGCCATACCCGGCAAAACTGATGCTGATAATAATGTGGGCTTCGCCCTATGATTCATTCCTGGATTCATTCTAAAACTCTGCTGATATGGGCCTCGGCCCTGGGATTCATTCCCGGATTCATTCCAAACCTCTGCTGATGTGGGCCTCGACCCTATGACTCATCCCCAAAACTGAAATTGATATGGGCCTCAACCCTGGGATTCCTTCCTGGATTCACTCCAAAACTCTGACGATGTGGGCCTCGACCCTGGGATTCATTCTCGGATTTCCAAAACTCTGACGATATGGGCCTCGACCCTGGGATTTATTCCTGAAACTGATGATGCTATGTTGTTGTTTCTGGTGGGCTTGTCTTTGCCGCTTTCTCTTTTTCTTCTTTTGAGACCTGTGAATACAAAACAAAACAAACACAAAAAAGAATGCAAAATATGTTACGTGTATGCATGCATGAATGAATTTCTTATTCCGCTGGGTTAGGTCTTCCGCCAGTTCTCCAGGTGATTGCTCAGTCTTCTCTCTGGTCTCATGGCTCAATTTCTTGTTATGTCCCGGATTCACGAGGTGGTAGACTGGTTGCTCCCAGTCTTTGTTTAGCTTTCTGCTCTCCGCTGTTTGCATTTGGTCAAGATGAACCACATGGTGGGGCCTTCCATATCATCATGCTATATCAAATGCTATGAAATAGTCCCAATAGCTACACATATTATCGTCCTCAAAGATCGCCCAGTATTGAAACCAGAGAACCTTCAAAACATTCAATGCAACTCAAATCCAACTCTTTGAATAAATTATCTAAGCCAGACTCAAAGTGTGTGTGTGCAAAGGTTCTTTCACAGCTTGATCCTTAAGTAAGCCAACTCAATGATTTCGTTTCAAAAATCGGGATCGATGGGTCAAACCAACCTAGATGTCTCAATTATGCCAGCAGTTGCTTTTTTGTGCTTAATGTGGTATGGTTTTCTTTTCTTTTTTTGTCTCTCTCTTTTTTCTCTTTTCATTTTGAACTTCTTTTTTTTTTCTTTTCTTTTTTTTTCTTTTTTTTTCAACACACCTACCCTTTAAGGTAGCATTTCTCCTCATGGTGGTCCTAATACTCGCCCATGGGTAGCTTCACGCTTATCGGTTATAGGCGGTCTATTTTTTTTTACTTTAGAGACTTTTCTTTTATTTTCAACCATACCACACATCATAACACAAGCAAATCAGGATAGACATTTAGGTGAATGGTCATTCACCGACCTACAATTTCTTCAACTAGTCACTTTGCTAACTACTCAGGTTTTCACTACTAAGAACCTATAATTAAGTGCTCATGAGTCTAACATAGATCAACTACTCAAAGTATCAGATAAAAGCACGTCAATGGTTTATCGTTTCTAAGGTTTCACCCTAAATCAATCAATTTCATCATCGGACTTATGTCTAACTATTCAGGGACTAAAAAACAAATAATTTTTTTGTTCTTTTTTTTAAAGGCCCCCCCAATGGTCTTTCTATCCTTGTCGTAAGGTTTTCTATTTCTTGATTTCCTTTTCCTCGCAATCCATGTTTGTTAAACCCTTCTTTGACAATTCTTCTTTTATCCCTAACCCAACGGATATCTATGATGGCTTTTAAGACACAGAGGGTTAACGTGATGCGTGAATGCATGAGATGCGTTCGATGTATGAGATATAATATGCATGTGGTTTTCAAAAGCATAAAGGGGCAACTCCTATAAGATATATAATTATGGTTCACATGTGGACAATGCCTTTGATTGAACTCCCTCAACCCACTATAGAAACGGTCAACTAATGCACAAATTATACACATCACAAGACATGATTTCGGGGCCGATTCTCTATCCCCAGTGGAGTCGCCAGACTGTGGGACACAGAAACTGGGCGACGCATGCTGTTCCAGGCTCAAGACCTAGTTGGGAGTACGGAGTAGTCCGCGGGGAACTAAACCGGAGAATAATGGAGTCGCCACCCGGTGTGAACCGGGACAAAGGTTTAAGGCCGCACTCACCCCTCGCTAGGGAATACCTCAAACCATTGGGTTCGGAATGGTCCCTTACTTATGTCACTTGTGATAGTATGACTTGTGCAATAAATTAACCGAGTCTACGCAACATATATGCTCAAAGGTCACTTAGATCTAATATGTATTCGTCAAAATAACCCATAATCTAAGTTCGCATGCTTGAAAGTAAGTCTTTAAATGGAAAACACAATACCACACAATGAGCATATTGAACCATCAAAACAAGGTAAATAAATAGCTATTCAAGTATAAACACAACCTAAACAAAACACCATGCACCAAGAATAATATAATTATGCTCCGAAAATAAATAAAGAACTAGACTAAATCATGCTTAAATTAATAAATAAAACAACCTAGAAACTATAACATGCTCAAATACAAGTTTGGATGGAACGAAACATATGTCTCTTAAGTGGTACGTGGCATTGTATCCCGAGTACAAACCGCACTACCGTCCATTCGGATTCGGCTACGGAATTTACGTCCGGGTTTCCATCCTATATACCACAAAAGGGAACACATGTTCCGCCCATCCAAAAATCACATCATGCCTCAAACGACTCTCATGCAATAATCTTTTTAAAAATAAATAAAATAAATGAAAGATGATAAATAAAAGGGAGCCCTCAGGTCTAACCTCTTTTGTCGTCTCTCGAAAGCAAGTTACACGGCCGTTGGAAGGGTTGTTGCTCCGCAACTTTTCTGGTTCACTAATCCAACATTTTTCCTCGCTGTTTCGCTGTTCGGGTTACTGTTTTCACTCCGTTTTGCTACTGTTTCGGGTGTATTTTCTGGTCACTGTTTCAGGGCTGTTCTTTGCATGAGTGGAAGCAGTTTGTGGAGGTCTGAATGGGCGTGAGTGGGAGTAGTTTGTGGAGGGCTGAATGGCCGTGAAACAAGGGTTGTTGTGGGTGGCTAATGTCGTGAAACAAGGGCAGTATGTGAGGGTGGCTACTGACGTGAAACAAGGGCAATATGTGAGGGTCTTATGCGTTGAAACAATGGCAGTATGTGAGGGTCTTATGCATTGAAACAAGGGTTGTTGTAGGTGGCTAATGACGTGAAAAAAAGGGCAGTATGTGAGGGTAGCTACTGACGTGCAAATAACGTAATCCTGCTTTGAAAATAAATAGCAAACTAAACTAAATCATGTTTTACTGACAAATAATCTATGAACTACATCATGCTCAAATACAAGTTTGGATGAAACAAAATATATGCCTCTTAAGTGGTACGTGGCATGGTATCCCGAGTACAAACCGGACTACCATCCATTCGGATTCGGCTACAGAATTTACTTTCGGGTTTCCATCCTATATACCACAAAAGGGGACACATATTCCGCCCATCCAACAATCACATCATGCCACAAACGACTCTCACGCAATAATATTTTTAAAACAAACAAAATAAATGAATGATAATAAATAAAAAGGGTGCCCTCGGGTCTAACATATTTTGTCGTCTCTCGAAAGCGCGTTACACGGCCGTCGGAAGGGTTGTTGCTCCTCAACTTTTCTGGTTCACTAATCCAACGTTTTTTCTCGTTGTTTCGCTGTTTGGACTGCTGTTTCACTCCGTTTCGCTGCTGTTTTTGTTGTATTTTCTGGTCAATGTGTTTGGTAATTTAGGCTACTGTTTTTGCGGTTTTTGGAGGGCTAAGATGTGGGCTGTTTCGGTGATGAAAATTGGGCAGTTTCGGAGGTCAAACTGTGCAGTTTCTTGGATTGTTTGCGGCAGTTTTTAGGGTGCAGTTCAGGTTAATTCGAGGACTGTTTTACGGTGATTTTTAGGTGCAGTTTCGGGTGGATTAGGGGGCTGTGACGAGTGTTGGCAGAGGACGTGTGGTAAGGCAGTGAATTGAGGCTGTGAGGCTGAATGGGTTTAAAGGCTATAGGTGTTGAGGCGTTGAGTGTATTTGAAAGGAACGTATGTGTGCTGCTGAGGTGTATACGTGCGTGAGTGGCTGGTGAGTGTAGGTTATTAACGTGAGGCAAGTGGGGCTGTGACGAGTGTTGGCGTGATGAGGGCTTTGTGAGGGGCAAGTGGCAAGTGGCGTTGATGGTTTATTGAAGCGGCAATGTGGCTAGTGAAGTAGTGGGGACGTGTGGCTAGGTGTGTTAAGGGGCAACGTGAGGTTGAGGTCTTGTGAGTGTGTGCTATCTTGCTTATGAGTGTGGCAGGTGGCGCTAAGGTAAAAAAGCCATTAGGGTGAAGGGCTTGGCAGTTTTTGATTGAATGCGTGGGTGGATGATGGTTGCTGTGGCGTGAAGGGCAAAGACAAGGGCAGTGGCGTGGCTATGCGTGAGGCGTGAAGGGCTGCTGAAAGTTACGTGGTGTGCAGCGTGTGTGTGGCCTTTATGTGAGTCGGTTTGTTGTTCGTGAGTATGAGGAGGGTGAGGCAGTGAGTGGTTGATCTGTGTGTGCCGTGTGAGTTGATGAGAGGTGTGCCGTGTGTGATAGTGGTTTGTAGTTCGTGAGTGTGTCCTGTGTTGCCGAGAGAGTGAGGGACGTTAGGTTTTTTTGTTATTTGGTTCGTGTGAGATGAGAGATGAAGAGAGAGATATGAGTGTGTGTTGTCTGTGTCGGTGTCCTGTTGGTGTGTGGCTTATGCGTGTGGCTTATCTAGGGTTTGATGAGTTGCCGTGTGCATTAGGGGGAGAAGAAGGAAAAGCGTGATAACTATGGTTCATTGTTGTTTATATAGTGAGAGTGTAGGGTTAGGGTTTCTGCATGGGTTTATTTGAAAGGAAAGAAATCAATTAATTTATGTGTGTGTTTAATTTTAATTATTTAAGGCAAGAAATTATTTAAATTAGTTGAGTGATTTATTTAATTTTGAAATTTAATTTAATTAGATTTAGTTTAATTTAATTTGTGAATTTAATTTAATTGGTTATAATTGGATTGGACTTTAATTTGATTTAGTTTAAATGGATTTTAATTAGCTATTTAATTTAATTTCAATTTAGTTAATTTAATTTCAATTTAGTTATTTAATTTAATTTTAATTCAATTTAATTTGTGAGATGTGTTTTTAAATGTTTTAATTATTTAATTTGTGAGATGTGATTTAATGGGTTTGGTGTGTTTTAAAATAGAGGTCCAACAAGCGAACCCGAAGCGAAACAAGCGAGTTAAATCTGACAAAATGCTAATTTCCAACTTTACCCTTCCAACGTCCGTTTCCCGGGGTTTTCACAACTAAAGAGGTAGTGTCTTCATACGAGACTCATCATCGGGCTTATATGCAAAAAATGCAGTGCCTACAGTAATGATACACTCACACACACTTTTACTTAAAGTTTTACTAACTCTCTCACTGTAGTTACAGTGATTTACTGTAGATCACTGTAGCTACATTGAGAGAGTTTGTAAAACTTTAAGTAAAAGTGTGTGTAAGTGTATCATTTTTGTTTTACAAAATCTTTAATCTCTCATTTCATCCCAGATTGATAAAGGGACCGGGCTGGGCTTGGCCTGGTCTTGAACGGCCATGCAAAAATTAATGTCATGGACATTACATTTAAGGCCGAGTTAATAGGGTGATACAGTTCACTCTGGTTTTGTATGATTATAAACAAAATTTATAATTATTATTATTCATTTTTTTAAAAAAGTAATTTTACGGTTTTTTATAAAAAAAAAGTTTTAATTACTTTTAATTATCGGATAGGTACAATTCGGTTTTTCATTTTTTAATAATAACAATTAATAATTAAAAATTAATCTAATCTAACATTTACTTAAATTTTTTTATACTATAATTATTCTAATCATCACAACTACACTAATAACAGTTTTTCATATGATACAATCATCATTTAAATTATTTAAAATGTAGGAAAATTAAAGAATAATAACCAAACCAAAAAATTAAATAAATTTCATGATATTAATCATCACTAAACACTAAATAAATTAAATAATATAACAAATATAATTATAAAATAACAACATAATATGATTATATTTTAAAAAATTCAATAAACTAAATTATCCAATTAATTCGGTTCGGTTCGTTTTTTTTTAATTAAAAAAATTATTTTAATTCGGTTCATTTCGATTTTTTAATTAAAATATCGAATAATTATATTATAAAATAAAATAAAAAATTATTATTTCAATTCTACTTTTTTAATTTTATTACTTTTTTATCTACCCATGCAAGCTAAAGTTATGCGGGTTGGAGATGGATGGGACTTCTCTGTTAACCCAAAAAATGAACAAATCAAAATCGTTCTATGGATTAAAGAAGATGATGGGGAAAGATGGATAGAATACATATCCAACGGCCCACATGATCTTATTATCATTTTTGGAGTTTTTTAGTTGAGCATCTGAGATTATCTAGGACTTCGATTTGATCATGGCATTTTGGTCCCATCTCACTTTTATTTTCAGAAACAAATTTAACATTTTGATGAAAATAATTTTTTTTTTTTTGAGTGTCAGATATATTTTATTAATTTATATTTTAAACAAAAAGTTTCACTGAATGAGCGAGTGGGCTTCACTGCCTTTGTGTTGGCCAAGCAAATGGAGAGAAGTTTTGTTCTTCGGACCCCACACTACTTCTAGTGATGAGTGTGCCTGACAGAAGCATCTCTCTCGTTCGATGTTCACGCCCACGCGCTCCTGCCTCAAAATTTATTAGTTTGATTTTTTTTTTTTTGCTTTTAATATTAAAAAAGATATTTTTGATTTAAATTTAGATTTTAAAATCTAATCCATTAATGGTACATAACGAGTTGAAATTGAAATGAGATAAAATCAGAGTGTGGTAGAATGAAAATAATGAATTAGAATTAGAATAAATTATTTAATTAATTATAGGAATCTTTAAAAGAATTAAATATTTTTGTCATTAATGTATTCATTTTGTTTAATAATCGGAATAAATTATTAACAAATTATAAAAATATTATTAATCAAATTATTAGTTAATATTTTATTTATTAATTATTAAATTAATAATTAATGTACGGGCCAAATTTGCCCCAAGGGTAAAATCGACATTTTACCTCGAGACGACCAATATCAGACCAAGAAGCCTCACGGGCCCAAGCTCATTGTCATCAAGAGGGCCAACGGACGCAGTAGTTACCAATCAAGAAACGTCCAGACTCATGAATATCTCACATAACTCGACAGTTTCCAACATCCAACGAACGAGTAATTAAAGGTAATAAATACACACGTTTCTCGAGAGTGTGTATATAAGAGAAGAAAGTCTACGAGAAGGGGGGGACGATCGATTAGCTCGATCATATTCAACTTCTAACAACTCTCAGCTTAGTCATATTCTCTCCAGAGCTCTCAGAACCTCCGACCCACCGCCCTCACGGCAGCCTACGGAGATCATGGTAACATCTGACCTTAACCTTCCTCCTACTACTTCCATAATTCTATCACTGACTTGAGCGTCGGAGTGCCCCCGGCACCCACCACACGGTGGGCAGTAACCTTCACGCTCGCTCTACCTTTGTTTTGCAGGATCGCTAGCGCCCCCAACTATAAATTCTCGATTGTGGACCTCGGGCGAAATCCAGCGTCCACAATTAATAATTACTAATTAATAATTATAAATAATAATTAATTATTAATTATTTAAAGGTAATATTATAATTACTCCTTAACTCTGGGGAAATTTTTATTCTAATAGTGTGAATGAGACTTCAATATTTCACCTAAAAATCAATACTTTAACGAGAATCATTATAATTTTCATTTTATAAACACACCATAATTTAAGTCGATTCAATCTAGATATTCAAGTTCAAGTAACATTTAATGATGTAGATTTATCTGTCATTATTTATTATTGTATTGACTTAAATCAATAATTAAATATTGATGTCAAAATTTAAATTATAAATGTCTCTTTAAAAATAAAAGGAATGTGTAAAACACGCGGTCGTGAAAAGCGTGGGTAAGAGCAAGCATCCTCGTTTCTCTTCAGTGGGTAAAGCAAAACCACTGTCGGAGTTACTCTTCCCCCAAAACGACACCGTTACTTGATCATTTCTTCATTTCTGCACTACTTACCCCCCACAACACCGCCTTCTTCCAAAAAGAAAGCCTACTTGTTTTCTTTTGTGTCCTTTTCGCGTTTTTCTATGAAAGTAGTGTCGTTTCGACGCACATTTTTCACTTTGAATTGAAGCAAAAAATGTCATATTGCTTTGCTGCTGCTAATATCGATTCTCTCAATTCCCATAATTTCCTAAACAAAATTTTCCCTGCCTTGTCTAGGGTTTTTCACCCTCACTTCTTTTATTTTTAATTATATTATAATAATAATTATATATACATATATATGAAAAAAAACGTCTGTTTTTGGCTCACTGAGTGCGAGATCTTGTTTAATTTTGATGGATATGCAAATAGATTGTTTAAAATTTGAAGAAGATCGGGCATTTTTATTTAATAATTAATTTAGATTAATTGTCTGTCAAGAGGAGCTGAAATCGCGGACTCGAAAATGCATTTCAATAAGCTTGATGACTCGCCTATGTTTCGTAAGCAGGTACGTTTACAATTTTGTTTACGTTTCATTTTTGCTACTTTCTTTTGTTTGATTAGCCAGAATAATTTAGCGTAAGGATCGGAAAATTTTGAATTTTTAGTTATATAGAAAAAAAATCAGTTGCCTATTTTATCTCTGTATTTTTAGCTTATTTATAAAGTCCATAATGAGTTAGATTTTAGAGAATCTATATGAGCTTGACTTGACTGCAAAAAATAAAAATAAATTAGGGTTTTGTAACTGAATCTTATATGGTTTTAAATTATTATATGATGTGGCTTTAAAGGGCCTGACAATGAGTTTCATCATGTATATCATTTTCCTTGCTTGTCTATAAATAGGAAGATATGCAATCTGGTTGAATGAATTTTATTTCCCCTTATTGGTTATAAACTTTTAATTACATGATTGTAAACTTGTTTATTTACCTACTTCTTCGTCCCAATAGGTGTGGCCACTAGGGACAGAACTATGTTAGGGCGAGGGCAATGTGGCTGCTTCTTTTCTTGATTAAACTAGGCTGAAGAAAATTTAGACATCAATTTGTTTGTTTTCTATTTGGTTAAAAAGTTATAAGTAGCCATAGTTACAGGTTTTAACTTGGTTTTACTCCCAGCCAAATTCTGTACACTTCATTGGAAGTACTCACCAACTCCTAAAATGAGTCTGAGTGACCAAATCCTAAGTTTGTGTGTGTATATATAGTTTTGTCCTAACATCATATTAGTGATTAACAGTAGCAATTTCTTAAGAATAAGAAATCTAATAAGTAATAACCAGTGTATATATAATGAACCACACCACTGAACCATATAAACATTGATTTATTTGTAATTGATTTGCAAACCAACAAATTAAAAACTTGTTATTGTTTTCGAATGATGATATAGAATCAGAAATCAAAGTCTCATTTCTTATTATTCTTTCATTTTCCTTTTCCATTTAGCTTTATCTCAAAAAAAAATTGTGACGGAAAAAGGAAAAATGGAACTATGATTTTTTCACAATGCATTTGTTTTATATGTTTGGTTATAACATCATATTTATTTCTGCAGTCATTCTAGATTATTACTTTCATTTATAAACATTTTGAAGAATTAGTTATGTAGCTAGATGAGATGAATAGATGGATAATGATTGTATCATATAATGTATTAATGATAGGTATATATAATGATATTGATGATAACATTTGTGAAACATTTGATTTGAAGTAAATATCACTCCAAAGACGATATTTGAAATGTTAATTAATATATATTTAAAATGGTGATATACTAATAATTGTACACTATTTACTCTTTTAATTTTGTTGATTTATGTTGTTATCCCATTTTAAGAAAATTTATGACTTTTTCCTTGGATGGATGTCACTTTCAGTTTGGCATTGTGATGTTAGTTTCTAAATCATTCTACAATCGGCATGATCATGATAAATTAGTTTCCAATCAGTTGGAATGAAAATATTGATAACCAAATTTGTAAGAGTAGTCTTATTTTTACTTAAACAATTGGTCAAGTAACATCTTATATTGCATTAGTGAGATTGAGAAAAGAGAATTTGTAGCCTTTTGCCTTTCTGTCTGTTGATTATACTTTCAAAGAAATGAGCATGCTGGCATTTGCAATATATATATTGTGGATGGTTATGGAGATTAAGTTTCTCTACTAATCTTATCTCTAGAGTTTTCATTCATTTTTCTACAATGTTTATTATTAACTGTTTCTTTTGTGGAACAGATACAAGGCTTGGAGGAAAGTGCTGAAACTTTAAGGGAGAGAAGTTTAAAGTTTTACAAAGGAAGTCGAAAATACACGTATGATTATTTTTTTGTAAATTGGTACCTTTTTCTCTTTAAGAAAATTCTTGTGATTGTGAAATTTTCTTTAAGAAAGTTTCATTTGCATTTATTTGCAGTGAAGGACTCGGGGAGGGATATGATGGTGACATTGCTTTTGCAAGTGCCTTGGAAACTTTTGGGGGAGGGCATAACGATCCTATTAGTGTTGCTTTTGGAGGTATTTTTGTTGACATTTCATTCCGAAGTTAGTTATTAGTTAAGACATTGATTAATATTGTATTCTCCTTCATATAACTGGATAGCCATTATGTTTATCTTTGTGGTTGTTTTGATGATGATCTCTTACTGTTAGAGTTAACTGTTCAATTTCTAGGTTTATCCTAATTGGTCTGATTAAGTTTTGTGTTTCTTCGTGACATTTTATGTAGAATAAATTTTATTGTCTAATTGAAGTTGCACTCTTCTTTGCTCCTAGAATGAAGGCGTAGGCCGTCTAGTGGTATATTGATTGATTGATTGATCTTCTGTTGCCTTGTTTTGATTGATCTCCTGTTGCCTTGTTTAGGTCCTGTTATGACCAAATTTACAATTGCACTGAGAGAAATTGGGACATACAAGGAAGTTCTTCGATCACAGGTAAAATCTGAGTGACATAGTTTCCCACAATGGATCTTATAAACTTATTTTTGTATATTATTTGGTTCATTCTTCAATCAACTGAATGCTTTTCTTCTTGACATTATTCATTTATTTTCCTCAGGTTGAGCACATGCTAAATGACAGGCTGCTACAATTTGTCAATATTGATTTGCATGAAGTCAAGGTACTGTAAATGGCAGAGTTTTACCGCATTTTTATTCAGTATATTGTTCAACCATACTAGCTGGATACGGTGTAAAATTAGGGATGAACAAAAGCATTAGCACTTTGAGCTTAAACGTCCTTTTGAGTGGGTCTTTGCGCTTGTGCGCAGATGGTATGTTCTGACTAGAAGCTTATTAACTTTATCAATAATATATCAGAATAGATGCATGGAAATATATTTGGAAATACCTAGTGATGAGTTGCTATGTTTCGCTTCTAGCATGGATCACTTAGACTTCATCTATGTTAACAAGTCTTGTTAGGTATGAGAGTTATTGGTGTGGAGTTTTATGGTTTAATTGTAACATCTATCTATTTTGTTTGTCAGTTTTTGATTTTAACTTTAAATTAACTTGAGGATAGTTGATCATTTTCTGAGAATTTCAGTTTTCCCTGTTCATTTGTGCTCTTTTGTTTTTGTCTCTAAAAGATCTTGTCTCAGTACAGGAAGCGAGGAAGTGTTTTGACAAGGCTAGTCTTCTCTATGATCAGGTTTGCCCTTCAGTTAGTTTCTTACTTTGTTAATTATTTTGCTATTGTTGTTGATGTCATTTGCAGGCAATTTAAAGCAAACATTTGATTAATTTGCTGGAATCAATTTCTGTTTTTACTAGTATCCATCTTTCTCTATTTTCGTGTTTGATGAAGAAAAAAATGAGTCATAATGACAATTTATTTCTTTAACTTTACATACTTTGTTCTTCTAGCTTAGTTAATGTTTGGAAGCAATGCACCCAAATCGCACATTTTTGCACAAAGAAGTGTTTTCTTTTTTCCGTGCTTTGGAAAATGAGGGCAGGTTTCCGCATGTAGGATTTTGATGTGACTGTGCTGACCTGTTTTACGTTGTTTGGTTGTTCGAAACAGACAAATTGGTTTTGTTTTAACTTTTGAATGTCTTATCTAGGAGTATAACCTGATGCTGGGAGAGAAGTAAGTTGAGTATGAGTGTTTGAAACCAAATGATGATGTTGGACTATCTAATATTTTGCTTCTTAATAAATGAATGTTTTTCTTCTATTTTTATTGTAATTCATATTGTCAATGGTTTGGCTTACAAATTAAACATTGGTGAATAAATTAAGAATTTGTTTAATGCAGCAAGTCTAAAATACTTACCTTGTTAATAATTCAAACAGGGTTTGGATGTCTACAGTTACTTTGAGATGAATCTTGATAATTTGTGTTGTTGATTGGGTAAAATGTTTGTTTGAACGTGATTATAAGCTCGTACTTAATCTGTGTGAATCTACTTTTTGAGTTATGTTTACTTATATTTATTTATGTCACAGGCTCGTGAAAAGTATTTATCACTAAGAAAAGGCACAAAGACTGATGTGGCCACTGTTTTAGAAGAGGTAATGTTTGACACAAATCCTGAGATCATGCATTTGCACATTCTTGTCTATGTTTTATATCATATTATTGGAAATTAAACATTTATTAAATCTTTTAACATTTTGATATCTTTAGGAGCTTCACAGTGCAAGGTCTGCATTTGAGCAAGCTCGCTTTAGCCTGGTAAGTGAAATTTTGCAGTTATTGTTCCACTGTTTGTTTCTATTAGGTTTCAGGTTGGTTATTTTTATTGTAATTTCTATTTTAAGGTTTTAATATTCTCGGCCAGGTAACTGCCCTTTCCAATGTTGAAGCAAAAAAGAGGTTTGAATTTCTCGAAGCAGTCAGCGGGACAATGGATGCACATCTTCGTTATTTCAAACAAGTATGTCACATGTTGGGACTTATCTATTCTCCTTACCTACTTTATCATATTTGTACTTGTTCTAATTCTTCTTCAAATTTGATGTAGGGTTATGAGTTATTGCATCAGATGGAGCCATACATCAATCAGGTTTGCTTTTAAAATCTTCCTTGGACTGAAAGTGGTGTTTATTTATTTATTTGGGAATTTATTCCTTGAAATGAATAATGTGCTTTCAAAATTTTCCTTGGACTGAAACTGGTTTGAGTTGATTTTAGTATAAATTTTGGTGTTGGCTTTCACTGGTTACCGATAACAAGTTTTTATTCCATTCTTAGGTGCCTACTTACTGTTTTGATTTTGCCCCAGGTAGTCAAAATAAAGGAAAATTACACATAGCTAATCCTTAGAAGTTGTGCTGGGCCTTAGTTGAGTTGGGTTGAAATTTTAATTTCTGAGCATTGTTATACCTTGAAATAATTCACATAGTTGAAGTTCCAGGTCTGTAGATTTATGGCTCTGAAACAACCAAAGTGGCAAAACATTGGTAGCCCACTCAAAATTAACTCTGATATGGCTTTTATTTAGCTGACTTGAGGAGACAAAGTACCCTTATGTCTCTTATATTGCCATTAATTGTGTCGTGGGATCCTTAAATTATCAAGCCTGACTTTGTTTTGCAGGTGTTGACTTATGCACAACAATCAAGAGAAAGGTCCAATTATGAGCAAGCTGCTCTAAGTGAAAGGATGCAAGAGTACAAAAGGCAGATTGACCGAGAGAGTAGGTGGTTTTCCAATGGTTCTAATGGATCTCCTAATGGGGATGGTATACAAGCCATTGGTAGAAGTTCACATAAAATGATTGAGGCGGTTATGCAATCTGCTGCCAAGGGAAAGGTTATGAAGAGCTTTTTAAGTTATTGATGAATTACTTGTGACTTCCCCCCCTTTAATGTTTCTCATCTTCCTCATTGTCTTTCTGCATCTAACACTGTAAGCAATGTTTCAGGTTCAAACCATCCGACAAGGTTATCTCTCAAAACGTTCCTCAAACTTGAGGGGAGACTGGAAGAGAAGATTTTTTGTTCTTGACAGTCGAGGGATGCTGTATTACTACCGCAAGCAGTGCAGCAAGTCATCTGTAAGTAATTCATGGAATGTTAGTTATTTGGTGTAGAAAATTCTGTTAATTGATCTGGGAAATTGGTTAGGATGCAGTGGGTTTGAAGTCCATTGAGTTCTTTACTTTTTTATTAAAAAAAATGCTCTTCTGCCATTTTAGGGTTCAGGCAGTCAACTTCCCAGTCAGAGGAATAGTTCTGAGCTTGGTTCTGGGCTGTTGAGTCGGTGGCTTTCTTCTCATTATCATGGTGGAGTACATGATGAAAAATCTGCTGCTCGTCATACTGTGAACTTGCTTACCTCAACAATTAAAGTTGATGCTGACCAATCAGATCTGAGGTTTTGTTTCAGAATCATTTCTCCGACCAAGAACTATACTTTGCAGGTATGATGTAGTCATGCAAATTACACATTGAATTTGTAATTATCTGTGAGAATATGTCTAATTTCTGAAATCAATCTTTTCTACATGATTCTGCTGAAACTGGTTGGATGATGTATAACTGAGAATTATTGCTTGGTAATAGGTCCTCAATAATGTTTATTTGTGCTTGTCAGTGCAGGCAGAAAGTGCTCTGGATCAGATGGATTGGATTGAAAAGATAACAGGGGTTATTGCATCATTACTTAGTTCTCAGGCTCCTGAGAGGGTAATATTTGAGTGGTTTAGCATGATTGTGCCTTGGCTTTTAAATCAATTTCATGATTGTGGTTCAATGTACTGCAGTGTCTGCCTACTAGTCCTATGGGAAGTGGCCATCATCGGTCAGCCAGCGACAGTAGTTCATTTGAAAGTTCTGACTTTGATCATGCTGCTGTTGAAGAATATACGTCTGAGAAGTGTCTTACGAGTGCACATCATGAACGTCAATTGAGAGGTTTGCAACAGCAGCGATCATGCGTAAAAAGTGAGAAGCCAATTGATGTGCTGCGAAGAGTATGTGGGAATGATAAATGTGCTGATTGTGGTGCACCTGAACCTGATTGGGCATCTTTAAACCTTGGAGTACTTGTTTGTATTGAATGCTCTGGTGTTCACCGAAATCTTGGTGTGCACATATCGAAGGTAAATTGTGTGGTTGGTTCTCTCTAAAGTTCGATCACTTGGGTGTTTTATGTTTTGCAAATGCATAAATACTTCTGCTTCTCAAACATAACATGTGTCACTAAGATTTCGAACTCCTGTTCACTTTTTATAAATCTTCCTGCAATCAATGCAAATTCTGTTCGTGTGTACAGGTGGATGAATTTATAAATGCTTTATGATGTAGATGTTCATAGAATCATAAAAATGTTTAAAAAGGTAATGACTCATGTTAATTTGGGTGAAATTATATTTGATAATGAAGAAGTTGTTCAGGCTTGCGGATTACTAATTATTGTAGTGACCGTACTTAATGTACTTGAAAATATTTTACCAATATTAAAGAAGCAATATCATGCAAAATATATAATATATTTTTGTTTATAGATATGTAAAAACTTCTATATGGTAAAGATATTAGTATGCTTCCTCATTCACAAAGCCCTTGCACTTGTGTTGACTTGTGTTGCAGGTAAGGTCACTAACCCTTGATGTAAAAGTGTGGGAGCCATCTGTTATAGCTTTATTTCAGTCTCTGGGCAATGCATTTGCGAACTCAGTCTGGGAGGAGTTATTGCAATCAAGAAGTGCCTATCATGTTGATCTTACTCCCCCAAGGTAGAGAGTCCCATCTGTTCATGAACTAAGATTATTTTCATTCACGGACACAAAAAAAGGGTATTTTAACTTGCAGTCACTAACATTTGCTCATCATTTTGCTGTTGAAGCTTGCACAAGTCTGATAAACCGCAGTTGCTTCTTACGGGAAAACCTAGTCACTCTGATTCTATTTCAGTGAAGGAGAAGTTCATCCATGCAAAGGTGTAACATCCACTCTGGCCTTTATGTTTTAATTGCTTCATGCATATTGCATATAGAGAATGTTAAAAAAATGCATCTGCACAAATTGTTTTTCTTAATCATGTTATTGGTTATGTATATTTTTTTGTTTTCTATTTTGGTAGACCAGCGTGCTTTTGCATTACATTACATGTGTATTTGTTAGCCACCTTGTTTTACATTTCTCTGCAGTGGCTTTCTCATAATAAGAATATAATTAATAGTTTCTATTTGAAATTTATTCTTTTGAGTGCTTCTAAGGATTTTCTGGAAAGCTCATTGGTGTTAAAAGCCAGAGATGCAACATTGTAATTTATTGGCTTAAATCTGGAGCATAGTGGCCCTTAATAAGTTGAAGACTGTTTTATTGCTTTTGGTGATCTACTTGTGACTAGTTGTCATACCAGTCATGGCTATAAATGGTGTGAAATGGTTTAAAATCATTGCTCTCTTCACGCCAAGCAATCAATTCAGATATAGTGTCAGTTGATTTGATTGTTAATTTAAGCATAAAATCTTTGGACCTTGAATTATGGTCACTTTTGGATGCTTAATCGTATTCATTCTTTGAGGAAATTACAACTTCTAAAAGGTTATGCATCTGACAAAAAGAACTTAGTCCTACATCCCCTGACAAAATCTATAAAGCAAGTGGTGTCGGTTTTCTACCCTCTTGCGTTACACTGCTTTTCAATATTCAACATGTGTCGGCATTTGCTAGAGGAGATGAAGAATGAATATTGTGGAGATGTATTGTTTTGGCATAGCCATTTCTTTGGGCCTCACTGAAAGGAATTTCAAGTTCGATTGTTTTCTTCATACATGTAAATTGTGAAGGTGTTTTAGGTTGATTTTGATGTTTGGGCAGGTCCTATCTTTGTTTTATCTGTTGATTTGTTTAACTCTCTCAAGATCTTTGTTTTATCTGTTGATTTGTTTAACTCTCTCAAGATGGAAAGTTCCTTTTTTGAGATGTTATTAATTTTTTTTCTTTCAATACAATCAATCTTTTTAGTGTTTCATCCAAAAAATGAAAATGTCGTCGGTGAGGACGCCTTTTCGTATCAGAATATCTCCATTTCTACTAGTAATTGGTCTTTTATGTTATCTTTCAACAGCTGTTTACCCAAGCTCTTGTGTTTTCTTTTGATTTCAGTATGCAGAAAAGCTTTTTGTTCGCAAGCCAAAAGACAATCAATATCTCCATTCTATTGCACAGCAGATCTGGGAGGGTGTTCGTACTAATGACAAGAAAGCTGTATATCGTCACATTGTCAATTGTGAAGTAGATGTGAATGCTGTATATGAGCAAGTGTCATGTATCTCTTCCTTAACCCTTGCCAAAGCAATGTTACTGAATGAGCAGACAGGCCTTGAACGCAGCACTGGTTGCTTAACGGGGAATTCTTCGGACAGATCTTCCTCAGGTTCTCTAAACTTGGCAGGTACAAGTGAAGGCCCGACCATGGATGATCTAGAGGGTTGCACCCTTCTCCATCTTGCTTGTGAAACTGCTGATATCGGCATGTTAGAAATCCTGTTACAATATGGTGCAAATATAAATGCAACTGATTCAAGAGGTCAGACACCACTTCACCGCTGTATCCTTAGAGGCAAGGCCATGTGTGCCAAACTCCTCCGTACAAGGTGATTTAGGCCTCCTAGTTGATTTTTTTCGTTGCAGTTTTTGATTATTATTCGTGTGTTTTATGATATATGTTTTTTCACATTTTAAGCTCACATATGGACTTCTAAAAATGATGTATACAATTTTACTTGGCAGGGGAGCCGATCCAAGGGCCATAAATAGGGAAGGTAAAACTTGTGTTCAACTCGCAGTAGAGTCAAAATTTGGTGACAATGTGGTCCTCGCTATATTATCCGACTCCAACGGGTAAAATTTCCTAGCAGAGGAGATGAAGTTTGCAAGGGTGAACTGCATTGAATCTGGATAACCTGAAAATGAAGAAGGAATTTGTTTTTTGTATAGTAATTATATTTATATTTCTTGCATGAGACAGAGATGTAGTTTTGGATTGGAGGGTGTTTGAAGATTTGGGGAGATAAGGGGGAGCCCATGCGCCATAAAATGCAAATTCTTCAGTTGTTGTTTTAAGTTGAAATGAAAAGGCCCCCCGCCATTGATAATATATATGATATCAATTGAGTTGAGTTGAGAGCTGATAGAAGCTTTTGACCCAGGTGATGTGTCTTCATTTAATAAGTTTATTCTTTTTTGCTTTTGTTTTTTGTTAATTGGTGATGTGAGTTTAGTTTTAGGGCATCAATGTGTATGTACATTGGTTTTTTTTTTTTAATTAGTAAAAGCTTTGTTGTTGTTGTTGTTGTTGTAGTAGTATATTGAATTATTTAACACAAGATTATTAAAAGATTCATGTGGCCGATCCCATCCCATCCCATCGAGTGGATTTGGATTTGTTTGGCAATCTATTGTATATCATGACCAGTTGATTTTGTTTCTTACATACCTACTTGTCTTGGTGGAGCATTCTATTCCCGGTAAGAAGAATACAAGGTAAAATATAAAGTTGTAATATGTCAAAGTAAATTGTTAAAATCGCCAACGTAAATATTATCTTAAAATTTTGTTTAATGTTTTATAACAATTCTCAAGTGCAATATAATACTAATTGATGTAATTCCTCTACCAAATCACGTTTTCAAAACATTACCAAAAAGGAAAAAAAAAATTACTAATTTTATAATATAAATGTAATTGTACTAATTTAGTTAGTAACATTGAAAATTAAGAAGTATTGAGATTCGAATGGAAATAAATTGGGGTGGCGCCTATGATTAAAAAAATATCAAGAATAAAAACATATCCCAAAATTTATATTAAAATATTTATTTTCAATAAAAATAAAATAATAAATGCATATCTATATTATAAAGCACAATGGTACGGATGGTTAAGATTAAGAGAGATAATACATCCAAATGCTATCTTTATGTGGCTTAATTGGCGGCTCAGATCATTTCATTATAATCTAACGGTTGATAAATAGTCATTTCAGTATAAAATCTCTATAAAATGGAAAATTAAAACTACCAAATAAATTAAAGAATAAAATCATTTATTAATGGAAAATGAAAACTACCAAATAAATTATAGAATCAAATCATTTAATTAAAAAATAAAATCATTTTATTATAAAATAAATTAAATAACAAAATCTTAATCTTTATATAAATTTTAATTATAACACCGTACCGTAGGCACGGACACACACTAGTTTTTATATAAATTATAGATTAGGTTAAACTATTGGGGGCCAGGGCATAATGGTAAATAAAAGTGTTTTTGGAATGAGTCAGTCAGTAATAAAGTTAGCTCACCAGGCCCACGCGTGTGCACGTGTCCCTAGAATCGACCAATATTGTTATCTTTTTAAAAGTAGTAGTAGAAAAACAGTCTCTCTACTTGGGCCTCTAATTCTAATAATAAATGACAAAAGAATGTACTTTAATTATTAATAATTGATAAATTTTATCATTAAGTGCATATTGTCTAGTTTGATTTCATTTATAACCCCAACATCTTATAAATAAACATTTTAATCCAAAGCATTTGCAATTGGAGATCAAGTTTATTTAATTCAAATCATTGGAAATTGATTAATTAAATACCCTATTATAGGTCCAATTAATATGATAAAAATATTTTTGGAAAATTAATTTTATTTTATAAATTCAAATTTCTCAAATAACTTCAGATCCTTATAAAAAGGCCATTTTCATATGGGATATGGTACCTTAGAATACCATAATAAAATCATTTTAACACTTGTTTAAAGTTTAAAAAAAATGATAAAAATAGAATTGCATGAAGAAAGATTGAGGATTTGCAATTTAACTATGTAAGTGTGTATTTTATAAGGGACCTAGATAAAATTTATCTTAATTGATATGGGGATAAAGCAAATTATTATTCTTCGACTTAAAAAAAAAAAAAAAAAGTAAAAAACTTTACTAATCCCACGATAAGACAATTCAATTTCTATATAATCCACTAGACGCCAGTTTGCACAAATTCCCGTGGTTCATATCAACGGTTCAGCTTTCACGTTAAATCCAACCAACGGACAGGATGTCCTACGACACACACTACGATGTTTCGCTTTCGGCCTCGTGACAGCGACATAAGCAATGCTGTTTGCCAGCGTGTCACTGGACCCCACCTCTACTCCAAATGGCGGGAACTGGCAGTCCAGTTCTTGTCCTCCGGATATTATTATATTTGTATCAATTTTGAATTTTTTATTTTATTTTTTTTTTTTTTTTTTGGTAATCAAATGTCCCAGTCAGTTTCAATTTAAGCGTTCCTCAACTAATTCCTAATTTTCAACATTAGGAATATATTCTAAAAATATATACTTATTGAAATTCGAATCTTAATTTGAAATAGAAAAAATCAAATCAAATCAAATTTCTTTATCAAGACAACCCTTGAGGTTATTATTTTTGAAATCTTGTTTTCATATTTGCACAATAATTGTTTGTTAATTTTTTTCCCTTCTTTCTATTAAAATATTTACCAACAAACATAAAAATACACATAAATATTAAAAACAATAAAAAAAATTAGTTCACAGACTATTATTGTATATAAATATTTACCAATAAATCTAATAATGATTTGTTTTCTATTTTGTAGTGAAATATTTTTATTTTTTAAGATTTATATACGTATTTGTATATTTTTATGTGCATATATCATTTCTTTATATTTGCATAAGAACTTATTGTTAGGGTTGGCGTTCGGAGTGCCAATTCAGATCATATTTATGTATGATTCATGAATACGAACAATTCCATTTTCATAATATTATTTACTTAATGATAATACTTCTTGCTTTTATATACATATTCGATCTAATTATGATTAGATTAAAACTAAATATGATTTAGTGATATGTATATATTAGACAAAAACCCGGTAATATATTTTGTAGTGCGCAGTTATAAAGTAGTTTGTAATGACATTGAGAAGTGTCACTACTAGAAGTATATTATCAAATAAAGTTCCTGGTCAAGATTTACTAACGCGGGTCGGTTAGTAAAATCCGTTTAAACTAGTACATCTCGTATATCGTGACTTGGCCCGATGATTTATCCCAATGAATCATGAGTCTCAGGAGATTCGTATAGACACGTAGGTGTTTATTTGATAAACACTGAACAACTCACCGAAGATTTCCTAATAGATGGTACACCAACATCAATAGGAATCTTCTCGAGTCGAGTAGCATAGTGGTCATTCGACTTGAGATACCACTGTGAATATATGAGATATCCTCCACACTTTGATGACAGTCACGTCACCGACCTATTTAGATCAGACATCCACCCGTTCGTTGGGTGTGGATTGATGCTCATGATATCATGTGAGTATCAGATAGAATTCGTCAGTCCTGTGTACATGGCATATGTATCATGTACGTATTTGTGATCTAGTAAATCCATGGCCGTGGTATACTTTGGAAGCGAGTTCCGAGTGTTATTTATAGATCGTAAATTTAATAGTCGACTATATTATATCTTAGGAATTTGACGTTCTTATCTATATCCCCGGTATAATATTGATAGCTTGTGATATAGGGATTATACATATGCAATGACCTCGACTTGCATAGTTTAGTGAGATTATCTTTGGTCATCATAAATTACGAGTGGGTGGATTATGGACATGAAATTGGATTCTGTGACAGATAAACCTAAACTTAGAGGTTCCACAATATGAAGTGTACTCGTTGAGCACTTGGGCAATGCGTTATGAATAATATAGATTATTCATAATACTTCACCGAGATAAATGAGTTAATTCGAATCGTTTAAACGGTTAAACGAAAATACATGCATTAGGGGCATTTCGGTCAATCAATAATTAATGTGTATTTATATTTGATACAAAATTTGATTTGATACATATTAATTATTTATCAAATGAGACTTTGACATATGCCATTAATATATGTATTTATTATTTAATGTAAATAAAAATGCATATATAATAATAATCACATTTATTAATTATTTAAGTATTTAAATGTTAAATATCTAGATAATTAAATAATATCAATATTACATAGTTGTTATGCAATATGTTTGATTATTATTGGTTACATGTGACATGATTTTATTAAGCTTGAAGTTTACAAATTGGATTTGTTAACTTAAAGCTTATTATTATTATTATTTAATTTGATTAAAATGATCAAATGACCATTTTTCCCCTCCAAAATCGGTTTGGCCTTATTTTTTAAGTTTAAAAAAAAAATTTTTTTCTCCTTGCTTGAGAAGCTATGGCCGAAACCTTCTTGAAAGAAAAGCTCTCAAAATTAGTTTGAAGAAACAAGGAAGAAAATGAAGAAATCAAGAAAAAATGTAAGGAAATTAGGAGATTTGGAGGTAATATTCACAACTCTTAAACTTAAAAAGTTTGTTTCTTATTCTTGAGCATCTAGACAAGTTCTAGGGTTTCTTCATTTCTTATATTTTGAGGCTTTTTGATTTTGTGGATGAATTTGGAGGCTTAATATTAGCATGTGTGAAGTTAGATTGAACAATACTAGTGTAATATTAATTCAATTTTATCATTTGATGACTTGTTGTCATTCTAGAGTGTTATGACCACTCTTGTAACTCCTAAAATTATTCTTGAGTTCTTCATTTGTGGTGACTTTGGTTGGTCGGTTCAGACAAAAATGCGATTTATGCCATTTTACGGAAAAATATTTTCGTAAAAGTTTCGCGATGTTTCTAACCTATTTATGTCGTTATTTGATATCGAATAAATATGTTTAGGTGAAATATGAATGAATTATTCATATTGGATATTGAATAATTTATTTGGTAACTTTAAAAGTTTTAAAGTTACGATTTCGCCCAAACCGCGCGCTTCCGCTGCTCCTGCGCTAAAACCCCAACACTTATAATGTATTTTGATATTATTGTAATATATCTAAAATTATTTGTTAATTAGTCTATCTAAAATATGAGTAATTCTTTAGTATAACAGATGTATGAGTGGTATAATATCACTAACAAACTAATAAATAACATGTATGATTTAATATTTATTTATTTTTTAATATTTTACCACATGTGGTTATTGATTATTGAATTGTTACATAAATGACGTGATACCTCCGTTATAACGTAGATTTTCTCCAAAACATAAGTTTTCTTTTATTAATTTTCGTCGATCTCAAACTAAGTGAAAATAATAATTGTGTAGTTCCAACACAGCTCAAACTAGACATGCACACGGTTGCAGTTTCAAACTATAACTGAACCGCAACCAAACCGTTGACCAACCGCTGATCAATCGGATCGCAAAACGCAATCGTACCGGATGGGTCCGGTTCGGTTATCGTTGGTGCATTTTGTAACCGACGGTTGAACCGAATTTACGATTCAACCGTAATAAATCTGATTCAACCATAAAAAAATCTGATTGATTGAACCATATTTTTTTTTAATTATTTATAATATTAAAAAAAAAATTAAATAAAAATATGATTCAACCTTAACCATACGATTTGGTTCGGTTACAATTAAGGTTTACGGTTATGATTCGACCGAAATCAAACCGTAAATCATATTATTTGATTACAATTTTCAACCATAATCGAACCGTATGCAAGCCTAGCTGAAACAAGGTGGAGCTGGAGATTGATATTATTTAAAAAAAAAAAAAAAGAAAGAAAAACCAATTCTTCTCAACATTTATCAACATATGACAACACAATAATAATTTAACTTGAAGTTTTTTCAAATGGGTTTTGAGCTATGAAATTTTGGTTCCATTTTCATCTGAGTTTTTAGCTTGAAGGTATTTCTTGCTTTATATGTTACATGATTTTGAAGGGTGTGGCTATGTTTGTGGTGCTATAGTATGGAGAAAAGAAGATGCATACAAATGAGCAGTAAAACCACAACTCTGCTTTTGCTTTTGATGATTTTTAGCTTTCATTTCACAGCAGTCCACTCCACTGAGCCTCCTCCACCACCGTCTTCTAATTCTAAGCCAACGGAATTCAAGAATGGGGTTAAAAAAATCATTCTCAGTGTTGCATTAGGAGTAGTTACTGGGTTTCTTGGAGCCATTCTTTTTGCTTGTTTTGTCCGCTGCTTTGTTGGTTACATGAACCAAACCCCAATCATCAAAGGTCCTGTGATATTTTCCCCCAAAATTGATCCCAAGACTCTCCAGGCAGCTCTGGCAAATGAAACCCAGTTGCTAGGCTCGAGCCCTGATGGAAATTACTACAGAACCGTTCTTGATAATGGGCTCACAGTTGCTGTCAGGACGGTTGAACCGTTTGAGGGGGGTTCACCTGAGAAACAGAGCAAGTCTGTGAAGAGACGGATACAGCAAGAGCTTGAGATTCTTGCTGGCTTGAGACATAGGAATTTAATGAGTTTACGGGCTTATGTCCGCGAATCCAGTAGGTTCTATTTGGTTTATGATTATGTGGCGACTGGGAGTCTTGAGGATGCAATGGGTAGAATTAGGGAGAATCAATTGCAGCTTGGATGGGAACCTAGGCTTAGGATTGCAGTTGGGGTGATAAAGGGGCTTCAGTATCTTCACTTTACTTGCAATCCTCAGATTCTGCTTTATAATTTGAAGCCTACAAATGTGATGCTTGATGCTGAATTTGCACCTAGGTTGGCTGATTTTGGATTGGCCAAGATCTTGCCTGGTTCGTATATAGCAACTTCTGCGTATAGTGCTCCGGAGTGTTTCCAGAATCGCAGGTACTGTAATTTGGCATTCAAACTGCATACTGCAACTTATTGAATTCTTAGATCTGTGCACTATTGAAGCTATTGTGAAATTTAAGTATGACTTGTGAGTTGTGATTGCAATACAAGAAGTAGCTCACGTTTGAAAATTATGCATAGTTAGTGTCTATGAATCCTTTGTGATAATAGTAGTTGGCAGGAACTTGGTATCTTTTGCATCTGAAGCTCACATTAATAATTAAAGCTTCGGTACTTGCTTTTGGTTTTTCCTTAGAACTAGGAAATTCTACTTGTATAGAGCTATTAATTTTAGCTCTTGCTCTTCGTGTTTCTGGTATTAACTTCCTAGATGTATGTGTTAGTTGATTACTATTAGCATTCCTCATCATGTGTTTAGTTTGATACCATGAATTTAAGTTGTAGGAGAATGTACTAATGGTCCAATCCAAACAAAATCTGATGCCTAGGTGAATACTAATCACCTGGGATTAGTTTTAACTTTAAACATTTCTTTCAGTTTTATTCTTCTGCCGTCTCTGCCTCCAGCGGGAAAATAATTTACATTAATTTACATTTCTTCAATCAAAGATTATCTAGCTCTAGTATTTTCTCTCCACTGTTCCTTTTACATCATTTTTTTTATACATATCATTTTTTTTTTTTCGGGGGGGGGGGGGGGGGGAGTGATTGTTTGAAACCAATCTATGTTTAGTTGTTAACGGCAATAA